>VDFB02049964.1:0-63361 GCA_007258455.2 Sequoia sempervirens | reverse complement strand
CAAAGCATAGCCTATCAATTCAACCTACTTGTTAAACTTTCAGATCCAGTACAAAAATTAAAACATGTATATTAAGTATTTTACTAACAATAAGCCAATTGAATTGACCTGGAGGAATCTTAGTTCCTACTGTCAAACGCTTATCAGGTAACTGCCAAAAGTCGATTGCAAAGGTGCTTTACAGAAAGAGACACTATCTAGTCACATTGCAGAAAGCATGCACCAAAACAACCCCCACACATCATTCATGACAATAAATATTAAAACAAACTGAAACAACAGAAAGGCACTCTCCAAACCATATTTTCATTCTTGTAGACACCTACAAACATAAATTTTTAAAATGCAAACATATAGATATATATATGCAGCTTATATTTGTTAAACAAAACTTCAGAAAATAGCAAATTATGCTTTGAACTGAGAGAGTAATCTAAGATGGACTCAAGGCAATCAAATTTGTCTTTCATGGGAGCACTGCTGCTAAGCAAATCTTGCAAACATGTTCAAATTGGAATGACTAAAAAATGAATTAATTTAGCAGAAGGTGCAAAGATCAGACATACCGCTAAATGTACAATAGGCAAAGATGTTGGCATTAGTTTTGCCGCTCGGAGCTCTGGGCACTTTGCCCTGTCAAAGCCTACTACTTCTCCCCAGCCAAAGTATTCATAGTTATCAGCATCACCAGCTGAAGCAAAACGAGCAGCAGCATGAGGCCGAGGTGGTGACGGTATATGTCCAATCAACTCAACAGGCATCGTCACTTGTCCAGATGAATTTTCTTTCCCATGCGAGCCCTCTTTGACTTCCTCCAAAACACTGCGTTTGAAAAGATGCCGAGAACATGGCCAATCGGATAATGAAAGTCCACCCCCCAGTTGATAGAAAAATAAACTTAAGCTGCAAAGTCCAGCTTAATGCTGCATCTAAAGATGTTCATCCATGAAAACCAAACACATACAAGGCAGTCTGACCATAGCTAGCCTATCATTTATTACATAGAATAAAACAGAACATGACAGCCTAAAATAAGTTACATTTTCCCACCCTATATGCACAACAAATTAATAACTACAATTCAGAACATTCTACCTGCAAGACCTTAGCTGGCTTACAATAAAATATATAAAACCAGGTCCAGAATCATTGGCTCTCATTGACCAAAATAATGAAAACTAAAATACTTTTAAGTTTGTAGTAACAGTCATTGATTACCGTGATGTACCTCATACAGCTTTACATGTCTGCACGTCAAAGAGAGGAAGGGAATGTGGATATGCACTCAGAAACAACAAACAAACTACTGCTTAACTATTTCTAAAGTAATTTAATTTTGTATTATAGAATAGTATATTGTTGGGTAGACAGGTATATTTAAAAGAGCCTTGCCTATCTGCACGATTTGCCTTCAATGTAAGGCAGAAAATAAGTATATAACACAATTGAAATCATCTTTAAAGTTGGTTTGGCAGTCAAAGTTGGTCTATCATAGCCAAGTTACATCCAGGACCAGCCAGGAAAATGGGCACACAGAGGATTAGACAATTGACTCTAAGATCCCACCTCCCAGCAAAACCATGGGACACTCAGAACTCAAAAATCTTAAGCAAAGATCCACAATAAGCATTTGGTCAGTTCCTAAGTGTTTTGATCACCACTGGAGATGTATGAATTGCCCTGGCATGCAACCTCTAAGTATCATGTACTTGTGTAGTATCAATCATCTGATTTTTCAACCCAAAAAGATGTACCATAGAAAAACAAAAAAAAAGTGTTGCTAGAATCAACATGGCAATGAAACCAGCAGATGATGAAGATCACATTCTTGAGAGGGATTCAAAGCTCAAAGGGACAAAAAATCCAAATTAAGAATCTCATAACTGATAAGCCTTAATGTCCAGCCTACAAATCCCAGCTTTATAGTGCTGAAATCAACCCCATCCCTTGTAAGCACATTCCTAGCAAACAACACGTGGTAACAGAGAGAATGGAGCTGTTTTGTCATAGGTTTTGCACATCAATAAATTGTCAGTTGCTTGCCTCAACACAAGTGGTCTCACTCAATGACAATGAGATAAGCTGGAGTAAATGCACTGTCACCAAGCACAGATTTAAGAGCAAATAAATCAAGGAAAGAAATGTTTGATACTCATAGAATCATTAGTGATCTTGGTGCTTAAGGAAGATCCACTCGTTATTACAAAATACATTCAAGCACCTGCATCATCCATTTTCGGCTTTGATTTGACCCATCACCAAAGTCTCTACACCTGAACTTTCAGGTCCAAGGAGGATGAGTTAAGTATCTTCATTATCTGAGAAGGATAAGTTAAGTATCTTCACTATACAAGTTGAGTTACAAGCGGCCATCACAGGCATTAATGAAATGCATCAGCTGATGACATCATACAATGATTTCCACTCTAAGAATGTCCCTGATGGTCCACAATTCCTTCACAAATTGCTTGGTAAGCAGTTAGATCTTGTTTTATTTCACTATTGTGGGAGATCTCAAATGACAACTAAATTTTGATGCTCCTTACTGGAATGCCAGAAAGATTTCTCTCATGGGATAAAGGAATCTATTAATCATAGAAAAGGCTGTAAATAAATTCCTCCCCTTTTGTAAATTCATGTGCCTCTATTAAAGTCACAAACAATTGAAAGCACACTCTGGGAAGATAAACAGTGCCGCTTTTCAAAGCCCAAATAGGATGAGCTTTACAGAGATCAACAGTTAGCCAACTAAAAATGAGGGCAAGGCTACCATTATGCTAGATGAAGAGTGCAAAGATGAGGAAATCCCCATCTACAAAGTAGTTGTTATTACCCAAGAATCCAAAATAAGCAATGATATTTCAAAGTTCACTATTAATCAGTGTTCCACGGAGTTTCCTGACAGGGGTACACAGGGACGGGTTTCAGGGAAAGGGAGACCAAGGGCCTAAGTTTGGGGATAACCGGGGGTGGGGGCGGCAAGGCAGCAGGGGGGTGGTGCAAATACATTTAGTACTCGAAAAATTATTTATGAAAAGACGTGTAAGGAATAAGTATAAGAATTGCAAATGAAACTTTGGCATAGCAAGTAAAGTTTAAACTAATGAACATTAAAAACATGGAAATAATTGCATTGTGTTGGAATGTTTGTCATTGATATCAAAGGTGCATACACATGTTATCATTGAGACTAAGAAGATAGTCATGAACATATGCGAATATAAGAACATGTTATCATTGATGTCAAATTATTGAGCAGAGATAAAGAATATTGTTACAATGGATATAAGGCAAATTGAATGGTTTAAAAGAAGTTATCCATTACACGTTACTGTTGGAAGAATGTGGATTTAGAGGCCAACTAGTAGATATGTGATTTTTTTAAATTAAAGATTTAAACAATTGAGATATAAGTGTGCTTGAATGAAGTTCAGATTAAATCCAAGGTGACAGACTTGTGAAAGAGAAGAAGAATTTAAATTCAAGATAACATAGATGAGTCATGAGCCAATTTGATTTTGAAAAGTTAATGAACATGTAATATAGGCCGACTCTCTTAGCCTAGTCGTCACCCTTGAAGGAAGCAATATAATCCAATATGCTGGCCGACATCTTACATAAATAAAGTTAAAAACTAAAGGTGGCAAATATCACTAGATAAGAACAGTGATCACTATCAAAAAGAGACAAATTTATAAAGGTGGAAACTAGAATAAATAGTGCCCAAATTTGAAATAATAAATGAGCAACCAAGATGATTATGAGGATGCAGTGACCAAAATTAAGTTTAAAATTTAAAATAATTTTTTGTTAGGGGAGCCAACCTCCCTCTAAATGAGGCGCTCACTATTAAGGCAAACATCTAAATCATATATTTAAATGAAATGGTGCGATCAAGGAAAAGACATCTCTCTTAATTTAAGGTCACCTCTTTTTGAAGAGACATCTCCATTTATGTTGATATAAAAGGAAATCAGTCCTTGTGAAAAATAATATCAAGAAATTCAATGAATATTTTCAGAGTTTAAAAGCAGATATATCATATAAAAGACAAAAAGAGGCAGAAATGAAGAGTATATATAACGAATATATGAGACTAGTAAGAGCAGATTGAAAAGAGAATTAAAAGCAGATTGTAAGACAGAAATTTATGTGAAGATATTGCTGTGATTATGATGAGTTGTGTGAAAATAATTGGTGCATAGATTAGATCAGATTTGTGAGAGACATTGTGCATAATAGTGATCAGATTTGGATATTGGAGTGTGCATCAGATTTGTGAAAGGAGAGATTACATGATTTGAAACAGATTTGAAATTGGATCAGATTTGTGATTGGTTATCAGATTTATAAGGAAGGAAGTTTGGATCAGACTTGTGGGGGTTGAAGCCTCCAATAGGTTGGAGCCTATCAAATTAAGGTTGAAGCCTCTTGCTGGGTTGGAGCTCAGTTTGTGTGTGTTGGTTGGAACCTCCAATAGGTTGGAGCCTATCAAGTAGAGGTTGGAGCCTCTTGCTGAGTTGGAGCTCAGTTGGTATAGAGATTTGAGATTTTGATAGTAGGTTGGAGCCTACAAGAAGAAAAAGATTAAACTATAATATATATGCAATATTGTGCTGTGGTTTTTTCCTGAAAGGGTTTCCATGTAAATCATGTGTTCTTATTGTGTTCCTAATTGCTAGATCTTACTTGAATGATTTTAATTGTGATTGAGTTTTATAAAGTAAAGAATTGTTTGATACTAATTCACACACCCCCTCTCCCTCCCTCCCCTCAATATCAACGTGTGCTCAACACATTGAACATTAACAATGGTGGGTAGTGGTTTGAGGGCAAATCAGAAATAACTCATTAAGTATAAGAATTGAAAATGAAACTTTGGCATACTAAGTAAAGTTTAAACTAATAAACATTAAAAACAAGGAAATGATTGCAATGAACATTAACAACAATGGGTGGAGATTTGGGGTCAAGGGGCAGTGCCCTTTGTGAGGCTTTGGGGGCAGAGCCCCCAGTGGGGTCAAGGGGCAGTGCCCCTTGTGAGGGTCTGAGGGCAATGCTGCTCGCGGGATCGAGAAGCAGCGCCCTAGGCGCACTCCTTATCACAATATAAGGAAGGGTTGAGGGGCGGAGCCCCCACCACCAAGCACAAATTGAGGCCTTCGAAACCTCACAAACCTTCATGGCGAATATCATTTTCATGATTTTATTGCTTATATTTTGCAAGACCTAGAAGTTTTTGGGATAGTTAGGAGACTCCTCAAAGTCTCTTGAACGTCTCGGGGACAACCTGGAGTCCCCAAACCAAGTGACGTCTTGGAGACATCCCCGAGACTTGGGCGGCAGTGGCAAGATAGTGAGGAGATGTTTCCCCCAAGTCTCATGTCTCGGAGACGTCCCCATCCCAGAAACGCGAGGTTTTTGGGAGGGGACGCATCCCAGTGGAACAGTGCTATTAATTCTTCCTTTGCTCCAGTCTCTTAACAAGTTAAGATCATATGTTTGCAACCAATGAAGAAATTTTATATCTGCTTGTTTTCCTTAATATATTTCCATTCCTATATTCTCTACCAATATGCCCATCTTACTTAGTTTACAATCAGCTACCAATCTCTTTCACCCCCAACCTCTGTAAGTTGTCATTTCTTTAATGCGTTGTGATATGCCTTCAAACCCTGAATTCCCATTTTCTATTACCATCAAAGAGCGACAATCCAAAGCTTCAAAAATTACCAAGCCAAACACTCAACACTCTCTAAAACCGTTATCCACTTGGCCTTGGCAAACATAAATGATACCTTAAACGGGCTGATAAAAGTTATTGAGCTCTAGAACGAACAAACAGGTTTAAGCCAAGAAAACACAAACTGTTACAAAAACTCTATCAGATAAAAGACAACCAGAGAAGCATTATCACTTGTCTCAGTGGCCAAGAGGAAGGCTTAGCCATTCTCAAACATTGTCATCAAAGTGTCTTATATCAGATTGAGACAATAGAATGGATTCTAAGTTCTGCAAGGATTCAGAGGGATAACACATTCAGCAACAAGCAGTTCCAACAACTTAATACCACTAAAAGATCACCCAATCCAACAAATTTCCTCTAGATAATCTCATTGCAACTGCTGAATAATGGACTGAATACAGAGAATCAAGGTGAGGGAATATTGGTTGGGCTTGGTATTCTTGTGGATAAATGCCTAGTCGCCAAAATAATGGAAAAAGGCACAGCAAATTTGCTAGACAAAACAGATGATGATAAGAATTACTTTTCCTTGTTGCATTTTGGTCTTTGGCTAAGCTATCTAACTATGATTTTGTCTATGTAATCTCTTGTGGTTCAAAAACAAAGTGCAATATCTTTTCTAATTTGATATCTCGACTATGTATCTTTCCTTCTCATAGGTATAAGCATGTTATGGCACCTAAATGCAGGTATTTGTACTCACCCCCAACAAGCTTGAGCTTGAACAGGAATTTTTGTTATCTGTTTTCCCTCCATTATATATAATATGAAGCTGTTCTTTATCACCAAAAAAAATTGTTGATCCAAGAAAGTTACTTCAAGGCTAAGTCAAGTAGTCCAGCCCAACCCAACAAAGAAAGTATATAAATAGTGTGTTTAATATTGTGAAATTTAGTCAAATGGCATGAGAAATCAAATGATAAATCATTAGATCTTTCATAGCAGAGACCTATGTTCAGATCTTCAAGAGGCATGTTACAATACTTAAATATAGAAATGCTGAATGTTTAAATGTGTAAACTACATCCAATTCCAGGTGTGGTATACCCCAACAAACAAGACCAGGTGTGAGTCTTCAGTGAATTTGATGGAAGAGAAACCCCTTCGTCATGGCATCTTAGCTCAAGAACATCCAGCAAGGAGAATTTACCATTATTTGTGTTGCCAGTCAATTTTACATCCTAGAATCAAATTATTTCCAAAGCAGGCAAGTAAAAGGGTCCTTTTACTGTGCAAATATAGAATTTCATTGCTCAATGATCAATTACTTCAAGTTTATATATTGATTCTAATAAAGTATCATGGAAAAATTTTGAGTAGAAATGAGGAGAAGATTTTGATAAATTTATGGTTCCAAAAGGTGTCCATTTTATATAATGGGCTTTAGAACTTGGAGCTTGTAGGTGGTGTGATCTTGGTTCGAGATCAAATGTAAACCATCAGGAGTTGCTAATAGCTTGGAGGCGACTATTTTCTTCTTGCAAAACCTCTTTTGGATTCCATAAGTAATCTTTCATTCACTGTGTAGGTATAGTATGATTAAGATATATTAAACTTTTGTTGGATGTTGTTGCCAACTTTGGAAGAGGTGATAGCTCATTAATAGGAGAGAAAACTTACCACCCTGAAGCAGTTTCATTTGATATAATTCTCAGTACATCCTTGGAGGAGATCAACTCCTTATAGTGAGCTATTTATGGCTACATTGTATCTTCATACTTTCATGATTCAGATCTGTATCATATCAGTCATAGATGTTACTATGGAAGGCTTGTCAAGAGAAAAAATTTGTTACTTACTTGTAGCCCAGTTGAGGTAGAAATTCTGAATTTTTATTCCTTATTTGTATCATTATATCCATTTATTGATAGGCTAAGCAATTACCAGACATTGTGGTTAAAAAGCCTACTATTTGGGATTCACAATATACATGTGCACTCCTTGTTATTCCTTTCCAAATCTTGATAAATAGATGTACAAAACATTAGTTGTAAGGCATTTATTGGGCCCTAGATTTGCATGTATACACTTGATAATGGTGAGTTAGGCTCCTTCAACATTATATACTGCAACAACATATTCATAATGAATAATAATCATCATTCAGCCATTGTGATGCAGGAGCATCCTGTGAATAGCACAATCTTACATCACCTGAAAAGAGTTAATGATTTTTAAGCAAAGGCACTGGCATATTACAGTGTTCTGCAACAGCCACTGTTACTACAGAAGGTTGTTCCATAGCAATCACACAATTGTTCTAGCAACTACTTGAATTTTTCTCATTTTGCATATGGTGAAATTTCTAAAACATGCAAAATTAATTGGTAGTTAGAAGGCACACGTATTGTTTTGCTTTTAAAAGGGTGTAATTATTTGGCTTTGCAATAAATCCTTTTGCACTACATTAAGGTCCAAGGCACAGTAGACACACTTTTGAAACCAAGTTTAAACGCCTAGAATTCAGACCTTTCTTGAGGAAGAGTAATGCCTCACCACTTCCAACTATTCAAAGTGGAAGCAATTGATGTAGGTGACAATTTTTAATCAACAATGAGATGTAGTGAGAAATCCAAACTCATCCTACCCAAAGATATAGACGTCCAAGATGTCTCCAATTTGAAAGATTTGAAGGCTCTTACCCTCTTGAAACGTGGATGTACAAATGAGAACAACCACGATAATACTTGTTGGACTAATTGTCAACATCTCCCTTTGGATTCGAGACGTGGACGAACCAACTTCCGTGAATCCACTTATCTCTGGCGTTTGTATTGGGTGTTAACAGGTCAATCTTTTGGCACAACGGAAAATGTGTTCCAACAAATGGTATTAGAGCCAGGTCACGGGTTTGAATCCCCTCGGCTGACGCTGAGGGGGGGGGCATTGTTGGACTAATTGTCAAGGTCTCCCTTCGGATTTGACACATGGACTAACCACCTCCCGTGGATCCGCTTATCTTTGGCGTTTGTATCGGGTGTTAACAGGTCAATCTTTTGGCGCAACAGCAAACGTGTTCCAATGATATTGTCTAGAAGAAATTGGCAGACCTCTTTGACAAGAAACCCAAGCACAAGAGGGTTCACATTCATATGCAACTTTTCTCACCTTCTCTTTGTAGAAACTTTGTTCAGATACATCATGTATCCGATAAACTCACTAGGACAACTTTGAAGCATCAGCAGAGTTGTTGATTCAACATGACCTTTCTCCTCCAAAGATAACATCCAAAACTGTGGCTGCATTTGTTGCTAGTTTTAGTGAAGGGGCTAGTAAATCATGGAACTTTGGAGGTTGTCATTCACAAAGAGGGGTAAGAGTTAGAAGAAACAGACATGGGGAGGACTAAAGAAATTCTAACAAGTTTGATGAATATAACAACAATTATGGAGATATTATAATCAAAACAACAATAATCAGACATCCCATCATGAAAATAATTCATAGGCTAGGGGAGGAAGAGGCCACAGCCAACATAGAGGTGATATAGTATGTTGTAGAATTGACAAATCAAGACATATGGACCTAATTGCAGAGCTCCCTCTAAGTAAGTACAGATATTCAATAGTACTCGATGTGCAGAAGAGGATACAACATCTAGTCACAAGGATTTACTACACTTCATGATTCTTAGGGTACTCTCATTTCTTCTACTGATGATGAAGTTAATACAAGCTCACAAATGTGTGGTTACTCGATACTGGTGCCATGAAACACGTCACAGACAAATAAGATGTATTTTGTCTTATCAAGACAAAACATTGCCTTGCCTCTCATGAGACTTGCAAACAATTCTACACATTCACCACAAGGCATCATTACAATTAAGCTTCTTTTTTCTGAATGGCAATGTAAAAAAATTGCATAATGTTTGGCATGTTCCATCATTGAAGAAGAATCTTCTTTCCCTAATCACTACAAGAAAAATGTAGTACCAAATAGTACTGGAAAAGGGCCTTCTGTATTTTAAATCTATTAAAGATGGATATAAGATAATATACATCGATTATAAATATGAGAACCATTGCAAAGTAATCCCCACATATCAGGAGGTTGCTTATATTGTTGAGACTGATCATATGTCTCCACAGCATATTTGGCATTTGAGATTTGGGCACTTGAATGTGCCTTAACTTGTTGAGAGGCAGAGACAATAAACAGTTGTCTCTCTTCCCACTTTTAAGACAATCAATGTTTTATATGAACCTTGTGTACTTGACAAAAGATCAGGGAAAAGCTTCCCAAAGACTCATCTTCCATAGCAAGATATTGTTTTCAATTGCTGTACAGTGATGTTTGCTGTATTAAATATCCCTATGAGACTTTAACTCATCATACAACCAAGATATATGTACTAATGGAGGAAATGAAAACCACATGGTTGCAACATTATAGCAAGAAGGGAATTTAATTCCTTAGGGCAATTGATTGTTCAGGGAACTACAAGGATGCAATGTTCCAAGATTATATCCTCAAAGATGTCAGTTAGAGATTTACCCTAACAATGTGGTTCAAGTTATGATAGAAGCAGCATACATGTGCATGGTAATTGTGAAGTTGATTGAAGCTGCCTACATACATATTTATTGGACCCCTTGTTTTGTACATGCCACAAACAAAGCCCTCAAGAGTTGAACAAACAAGTTGTATCCAATGCAAAAGATGTGTGAACCATTTTAGCCCTTCTCAAGAGGGAATCAATTAAACAAATCCAAACCAGATATGCATCCTACCTCGTTTTATTGGAGTGTGATTAAATTGCAACTTGCAGGAGTCCTAGCTATTAAAGATCATTACACAAGATTGAACTTAGTACATAATATAAATTTCATATTATTGATTGTCAAATTGCCAAACTTTGTATAAATTTAGATTCTTTAATTCATGTTGTTTACATTAAAGATAAAATGCATCTTATTTTTACTGTTTTTTGTAATAAATATTTCAAACATCAATTTTTATATATTATTTTCATAACCATCCCACAGCTGTCCCCAAAACCCAGAAAAAACCTACTTCAGGAGGATTCAACATTCAAAGTAAGCACCTATTTTCTTGTCTTGTAGGGAAATATTGACATCTTGTGGTTCATTTGGCATATTATTGGAGGAAACCTCAGTTCTGAACGGCTGGGTTTTGTTCAGAAGTTATACTTTTATGTTTCTGTAAGTCTGTTGTTGAATGGAAGCATGTTGGAGGAGGCCATGATCTCCTCTGGCAGTTTTGGGTAAATAGATCAGAAGATTATATTAGCTTTGAACACTCTGTGCTGAGCAGGTTGGTGAGGGTATAGATTCAGCAGCTTGGTGTGGGAGCGTTGGGTGCACAAGTTAAGACAAAAACCTGCTGTTATTTCTAGGAAGTGTTCTTGCATATGAAGAAAATTAAAATAAGAAAGTATACATTTAGCAAATGAATAATTTATTTTCTTCTTCGAGTATAATTGAAAATTACAAGAAAATTACCAAACTTCACTATTTGAGGAATTTCAAAATCTATGGTTGATAAAAATACACTCATATCTAGAAGATAAAATACTAGCATGCAAAGGTGTTGTGCCTGTTGAATTCAAAATGTAATTAGTCACAAACCTTGCAGGCTTCCGTTTCTCACTCAAAGTAGCCCCTCCCTCAAGCAAAACTAGATCTTGGTACAATGTATCCACATTTTCTTTACTTGAAGTAGGATGGTCTTTGCCTTTAGGCCTTGCAGCCATGTTACGGGCACGAAGCATGTTTTTGAATGAAAGAGGTTTCTGATCAGAAGGAACCAATGTCGGCTCTAGTTCACTCCATTCAAGCTCCTCTTCATCACCATCCTCATACTTAACCTGCAAAAGACGGTCAACTATCATGCACGTGACAACAGATAATTCTTTTGGTACTTAAAAAGGCAGTATATCTTCTAAAAGTTCAGATTCTAAGGTATACAATCTTTAGCCATGTTATAAAGACAAATCTTAAGTTCAGTTGAGTTGAGTTATTTTAAAATCCAATACCCTGTAATATTTGGCTTTATAATCAAAATCTATCACTTCTCCTTTGTAAAGCTGACCACCAAAATCTTTCCTTGTTTTCCTTCCTATAAGCCTAATTCCTCCTCCTTGTGCAGGAATATCCTTGTCAGAAGATTCTTGACACTCTGGTTTAGTGACATCATGATATGTAGGAGTAGAATTCAGAATATTTGCATTCGAACAACTAACAGCTTCTAGATTACTTGATGATGAGACTAAATTCCTCCGTGTGGACACCCTATTCTCTGTTAAATTGCTCTGGCTCTGAGGCACTGATTCCACTATGAGCTTGTTTCTAGTCCTCAAACCTGTTGCTTTGTCAAGCTCTACAACAGATTCTACTTCCAATTTTCTTCTCTTTGTAGCCTTTAATTCTTCTGAACATCTCCTTTCCACAGTTCTAGGATGAGTTGGATGCCTATCTACAGCATCCGTTATCAAAAGCTCTTCATTACTAATGCCATTTTTTTCATCCCCTTTCCTGTCCTCGCTCTCTCCAGATTTATCCCGCACTGAAATTGAAGATGGTCTTTCTCTTACCCTTGGATCTCCAGGCTCATTGGGTCTCTGTACTCTTTTGACTTTTCTGTGACAAGGATTCCTAGAGAAATCAGAAACCTACCTTACAAAACATTAAAAATGTGCAATATCAGTGAATATATCTTACTGTCTCTGTACTCTGGTGTGCATTAACCATTTCAAATGAATTAATACTGTCACTGAAATCAATATATGGGCCTACTGTAACTATTGATGTACCTGCGTTCCCCAATACGAAATCCTGAAGACCTTTTTCGCTTTCTGACTGCTGATTTTCCTCCCTTCGAGTTTAATAATATAGCTTCTAACTCTTCCCATTCAAGGTCTTCTTCATCCCCATCTTCATATGCTACCTTCAAGTGACAAATGAATTAATATACAATATTAATTCATACCAAATACAATCCAACAAACTATCCATTGCCTGTTTGAAAAATAAAACACAAAGATGAGGGACAACTTTTAACTTGTCTAACACTAACTGAAAAAGTTGTCTACCTTGTACCACAAAGTTTCTTGATCAAATCCAACTACTTGACCCGTGTAATTCTTCTTTCCAAATCTTTTCCTAACTTTCTGCCCCACAATTCCCTCTCCACCAGAATCTTCTACACCAGTTTGTACTTCCTGCCACATATGGGACCATAACAAAGAAAATAATCCATAAACCATCAGATGAATGAATTATAGCCATCTTATACTGACGATGTATCATCTGATGGAAAATTATGATATCCACTCAAATTTGAAGAGGAGAAAAAAAGAGGTATACATCTTGTTCTACAGCTCCTTCAACCCCATGTTCTGCACAAGTTTGTATTGCCTGCTGCACATGGTGCCAAAACAAAGATATTAATTTCAGAAGATAGTCTGTCAGTTGAGTGAAAGACATCATAATATGAGTCTTTTTTCATCCAATAAATGATGCACACGTTCCCTCAAATTTTAATGGGAAAGAAAGACACGGCATACATCTTCCTTTGGATCTTCCTCTTGAACACCGTGTTCTGCACAATTTTGTATCACCTGCTACACATGGTGCCAACTGAAAGATATTAATCTTGGTAAAAGATTAAACTGATGAGTGAAAGCCATCTCAACCTATGTGTTTATTATCTGACAGTTGATGAATGCATCCACTAGTTTAGAAGGGACAGAAAGTATCAGCATACATCTTGCTTTGAATGGGACTCTAGTTCTCCATCTGTCACAGCAGCTGTAGGCCAAAAGCCCAAAACAGAGATCAATGCCACATAAATATAGGATGCAGACAAGTTAGTTTGAAAACACCTACTAGCAAATCCAATAATTAATAAATTTAAAACATAAAGATTTAAGCTAGATATTAAACTCCTTTAGGATTGTCAATTCATTTAACCCATTACAGAACACTAAATTTCCGGAGCTTGTTTAGGCCTGCTTGAGCATACCTGTAAAGATGCCAGGCACCACTGAAGGAAGCTTGTCTTTGGACATCTCACTGATATTAGCACCCAATGAGTTCATGATTGGAACAGTATTAACAGGACCATTTGTTCCAGTGAAAAGATTTACATTAGGAGGTTCAATATTTCCAATAGGAGTGGGATCTTCACTAGATTGTCCAATATTGTTACAGATGCCATCAGTAAATGTATTATTATGATCAGCGTGTGCAGATGACTCTCCATTCTTGCTTGATAAAAAATCAGTTGGATTGCCTTCAAACGTACTCTCATCAGTAGCAGAATGCCTTGCACCAGCCCTATGTCCAGCTTCAGTTGATGGAACATCCTTGGCAACTGCTCTAACATCACTACCCAGTTTCTCAGTAACCACATTCTTGGCATCAATTGAGAAGCTAGAGTTCACATACCCATCTATGATCCCATTGGCTATACACCCAGTATCAGCAGACTCTGTAGATGATCTGGCATTTCCAAGTGGATTTTTGTTCACCACATTTGCAGTGTTGGAAAGCTCAATCTCAGAAATGGGACTGGTACTAGCCTCATCATTGTGAGTTCTTACATTCATGTTAGTGTTTGTACCATCAACAAATATTTTCTCTGCAAAAACATCATCTTTGCAAGATGCTCTTTCAGCTTCTTTATGTAACACCTTACCAACTGTAATTACAGCATTACTGTCTTGAGCTGTATTCTCTTCAAAATTATTTTCATTCCCCTCATTTGCAGAGTTTGAAAAACCCATCTCAGACATACAAATATTTCTCACCTCAGCGTTAATAGTTTCTAAATTATTGCTTGTGTGAGCATCTTCTACAAATATCTTGTCAGCAGAAGCAACAAGGCCAACTCTGTTAGATATATCAACTGGAATTCCAGCTTGATTATCTTGAGCTGGATTTTCCCCAGCAATCTGTATGGAATCATGACCCCTAACTTCAAGCTGTCTGACTACAATCGCACTCTCGTCACCCTCAACATCTACAGAAACCAACTCTGCATTTCTTTTAGGGGAATCAATGCCCCTGGAGAGCTTATAATCCGTAAAATTGCCAGTTACAGCAGGAAGTGCACTCTCAGAATGCAATTGCACCTCAGAAGATAGAGCTTCATTAGGCGTAGATTCTGCTTGCAAAATCATTCCACCATCAGTACTATCACTTTCATTGTCATTACTTGTCTTCTTTTCACTTGGCATGCTTTCCGTAACAATATCAGGATTATCATTTGTAACATTAGATGTTGTATCCAGACAAAGATCTTTGGAGAATTTATAACCTGCAATAATGCCGTGAACCGCAAAAATATTAGCATATTTGAATTAAGATATGTTGTTGACACTACAGATATTATCTTCAGTCTGTGAACTCAAAACATCCATTCAGCTAAATCAGTTTAGTGGTGCATCACAATAAAAAGAATGAAAAAATCAAATTTCAAAGTTCATATAATCCTTGTCCTCACCAGAATTTGAAGATGATCCAAATGTAGTTGTGGAAATGTCAGCACCTTCAACCACCAATACAGGCCCTTTCTCAGCAGATGACATAAATGTTGTAGCTCCCACAGGTTTTTCAGTTTGTGTAGATGGATCACAAGGCTTTGAGCCTGACATCTGCTGGTCTTCCATAAGAATCAATCTCAAAATCTAAGCATATCAACCAAGGCATACAGAAGGCAACTGGGAATCAACGGAAACAGCTTGAATCAGACCCCAGGCTATGATGTGTTTACACCTAAAAAAACACAAAATCCAAAGAGAGCATATCTCTTTGTTACAAAAGAGTAACAAAGGCCATCATATGGTAAACAGATTAGATGTTTTCTAGTGCGTGACAGAATTAATTAGCATTTGATGCAAATACCCTCAACAAATATTGGTGTCAGAAATACAAATCACATAAAATACAGTGAAAACATCTCTAATCAAATAAATAACTCTTGACACATTCACATGCAGAAAATTCATGTAAGCAGAAGTCAAGCTCAGAGAATTTAACATATACAGTAGAGAACAGACCAGTGAAAATCACAATTTTGTCCCTGGAAAATGTGATTTAAATAAAAAACATTGACTGCCAGTTTTGACTGATTTCCTCAATTTCAGCCCATTTTTTCAAGTATAATCACAATTTTTTGAAGTTTTAATCGATGGATTTCATCTACCTGGTAGAGTTTATATTAGAGTTAGAGGTCATCAATGTGTTCTTGAATTTTTCGAATTAAGAAAAGAAAAAATCCATCGAACAAAAAAAAAACTGACTATTTCTGGTGCAGTGCAAGCAGATAAGCTTCTGTGTCTCAGCACAGATGACCTCCCTCCCCTGCACGTGCAACAACAGAGCTGTCCAAAACACCTTTCAAAATGTACCACATTGTTACAACTGACAATAGATCCTCATGTGGCCCTTCTACACAACAATGACGGCCATCCAACACTGAGTGCCTCCAAATGCTCCAACAATGGACCTCAATCTTATTATCTAAACCTCCAATAGCACATCATCATCTTATTATCATACAGCAAAGTTTTATTAGTGCCTTGTTTTTTCTTGTGTATTTATGTTCCAAGACTAAAGTAACAATTTTCCAGATAAATCAAAGCAAAAGTACAAGTTAAAATAGGTTCATATAAGTCCTAATAGGTGTGGTTAATTTTGAACATCCAAAATTTAAAAAGGTGGTAAAATCTCAAAACATAACTCCCTATCAAGAAAAGTTTTTATTGGCAGGATTAACATTGCAAGGTTGTAATGTCCCTTCTGAGAGCAAACTAGGGAAAAATCAAATAAAAATAATATTTTATTATTTCTGAATGTTGGCGCCCAAGGGGAGGAAAAAAACAATATTTAATTATGAATTTTGGCACCCAAAATACTTTATATATTTTTATTTTGGTGGGCGGCCCCTTTTTGGAGAAATAAGGAGAGAAACAAAAAAAATTGCAAGTTGGCGCCCAAGGAAGGAGAACAAAAAATAAAATAAAAAGCAATTTTTGGCACCCAAGTTGGGTCGGCCAGATTGAGGGGTAATAAGTACTCATATAGATACAAGTTCATTTGGAGGCTTTTGATCATCAACGAATTTATCTCTGCTTTTTTTATCTGCACTTTGGCGTATATTCTAAGGATGGAAACCCTCATGAATATAGGAGAAGTTGGACGAAACCCTTGCTTCTTCAATGGAGGACTTCATGACGGAGGTTCATGTGGGCTTTGATGGTGATTCTTGCTAGATTCACACTCAGATTTCTGCATCAGCATTAGGCGTCTAGTTGAAGGGGCGAATTAGGCAACTTGGAAGGTATTCTTCAGATTTTCAAGGGTTGAAAACCCTATCAGCAGACCAGCAGGCCAGCACACCCCTTTTGATAGAGTTTTGGAGTTGTTTTTCATCAAATAATTGAATTTTGTTGCATTGTTGTGAGCTGGAGCAATTTCGCCCAGCTAGGGTTAGAGTAGGGTTTGGGGTTTCTTCACATCAGCAAACTCTTTCATGTTGCTGAGCATGTTTGAAGCCCATTTCATTGTGTAATTGCATCATTGGTTAAGTCTGAGTTGTAGCAGCAAACTGGATGTTTGAATATCAGAATTTTGGCTCGTATTGGTGAATGTTTGATAGTCTATGATGTGGTTTCATATTGCTTATGATCTGCTATGAGTTTGGGTATTGTTTGGATGAATGAATACTGCTGTTCATGCATGAATATACTCAGAAAATTAGGGTATGAGCAGAAATTTAAAATCAGAAAATTAGGGCATCATTTTGTGTGGTAAAAATCAGAAAAATTTGCATATATATTGGTTGGATATTTCAAAGGTTTACCCCCGTTTATGGGAAAAATCGGGATAATCCAATCATCAACCCCAAATTGGATGTAAAATGGCAACCACCCGGTGAGGGTTGGGTGAAAATGAACTTCGATGGCGCCGCCCAGGGGAACCCAGGGCCCTCCGGAGCTGGCTGTATTTAAGGGATCAAACAGGGAAGATATTGGCTGAAGTAGCAATGAAATTGACAGAGGGAACAAACAACGAAGTGGAAATACAAGCAGCATGGATAGGGATAAACTTATGTCGAAAGTTGGGTTATAGGCGACTTCATTTAGAAGGCAATTCTTTGATCATAATAAATGCCATCTGCCAGCAGGAGACACCGAACTGGAAAATTCAAAAATTCATACCCAAAAGTTGGGAATGCCTCGACCAATTCGAGGATTTCAAATTGTCTCACATATACCGCAAAGGCAATGTTGAAGCAAACAGGCTGTCGAAATTGGCCATTGACAAGATTGGCAGAGAAGAAGAAAGGATCGTGGAATCGGGCAGCAGACTCACACGAGTGAAGTACAACGGAACGGGAATTGTAGGACGGTAAACATTTAAGACATTGACAATAGGAGTTAATAGTGGATGGAAGTTGGCAGCGTAGTGGCTTTAAGAGCCAACGAAGGAAGACAAAATGGCAGACCAGAAGATGGAGACGATGATAAGCCTGGATAGAAAAGAGTGGCAGGTGGCTTTCCGCGGGCACATTACAGACTAGAGGCTATGGAAAGTCTTCGACATTGTGGACTTTGTGACACTAGAAGCGATCAAAGCTATCTTGGTTTATCATTTCCTGGCTTTGAGCTATTGCCACTAGGTGAACAGTGACATCACATCAATGTTTATGGCCTGGCTCTTGCAGGTGCGGGAGGACACGGTGATCATCAAATAGTTGGTGTGAAAGCTCATCAAGGCAAGATGGCGTGAGGGCATGGACAAATTCCTATCCTGGGCAGTGGTTGGGTGAGGACTAAGACTCACAGCAGGGATATGGCCGCTAGTCACGATGGACTATAATGGCCCATGGATCCTCTTTATCATTTGGAGCGTGGGGGAAGAACAGGATGCACGAATGCAGGAGGTGGCGGGGAACATAGCATGGCTGAAAGGGTTGACAGAGGCATATCAAATGGAGGCACAACCGACAGTGTTGGCACTCCCAGCAGCTCAAGGGGGGTGGAGCCAAGGGAGTAGAGGCAGAAGAGGAGAACTAGCTAAGTCTCAGGTGGAGTGATAATGGTTTTGGTAGGGATAATTTTGTAATTTTGATAAAATGAAAAGTTGAACAATGTTGTATTTCGGGTTTGGCCCCCTTAGCGCCAAATTAATATATCAAAACAAAAATATTTTAAGGTTTACCCCATGAAAACAATCTTACAAGTTACAAGTCAAAAGTTTTGAAGGTGTATGCCATGTTCATCTATACTTTGAGAATCAAAAGGTGTTTCAACTTCCAATTAAAAAACATGAACTCAAACAAAAACTTGACTGCACAATTTTGAAAAATAAGACTACAATTTTTAGGAACCCATGCCTACAAACTTGACTGGTTTAAAGATTTTAGTTGCAAAGCATAACAGTCCATTCCTTACAGGGACCACTCAAGTTGTCATTGGAATTTTAACATATAGTAATTTTTTATAATTACTAGTATCGAGTTTTAGTTTGTTTAATTATTCCAAGACATTTGATTTCTTTCAATCCTACTCTTTTCATATAGAAATTTTTTCTAAGGTAACAATGTAATTTTCAGCACCAATGCTTCCAAGATCTCCATATATGACCATTGTATTGGTAGTATGAGTTGTCTTAGAAACATTTGCCCCTCTCGGCAACTTTATTTGAAATGTGTATTATGATGGATATATAATTCAATACAACCACCTCCTAGTATCATATGGTATGAACATAAAATTTTCAGGCAGTTCTCAGATTTCAGCCTATGTCACTGTTTGACCACAACATTTAAATAGCTTTTGATATCAATTAGCATGCACACAGCTTACATTGTTAGTTTTCTCAACACATTGGCAAAAACATCTAGAAAAATATCTCCATTTTTTTAAATATAAATTTCCAAACACCCAACTCCCAATGTCATAAGTATACACATAGCTTTTACATAGTTTTCAAGTTTTAGCCTAAATCGCTGAAAGACCGCCACATTTAGATAGCTTATAACAAATTACCATGCGTGCAGTTTGTATTGTTAGTTTTCTCATCACATTGACAAACATTACTAGAAAAAGAGAAAATCTTGTCTCTGTTTTTTAAAGATTTCTCTCTTTTTGAGGTTACAGTCCATCTATCAGACAATGCATTGCAAATTTTGAGATTTGGTTAGCATAAAATGATAAATTATATTGAAACTCAACTTACCCAAGTCTAAATTATATGCAAGCCCGTTCACTTGAAAAGGTTTTTTAAATTGCCATTCATAAGAGGTGTACCCATAAACTAATACATGCAAGCATAGTTGGCCTACTCGGTGAGTCAGCGAGTACTAGCCAAGCTGAGCGAGTGGCAAGTTTTAGTGCCACTTACTCGCTGGCAATACTCACTGGCATTTTGGCGAGTACTCACATTAAAACTCAGCAGCGACAAATAAAAGGCACAGGCAGATAAGAAATGACACCAAAACATAAAAAACGGACCTCCTTTTCCCCCTGCGAGGAAAGGAAAACCCTCACACATAGCAGCCACCTGAAAGCACGCCATTTCCAGCACATTTGCAAGATTGAAAAGGATTTTTTTACAAATTTGGAAGGCAAATTTGAAGCATAGGTATTTTTTAATTTTTTTTTACATTTTATTTCATTTTGGTTGCAAATTCCAGCTTCTAGGTTTAAAAAAAATCATCATATGCTAAACTAGGTTTTAGTTTTGCATTCAAATTGCAAAAAATTGGATTCATCACCATTTTTTCATGATTTTTTCTGTTTTTTTTGGCTATTTTCATTGTTTTTTGCATACAAAACTTTTTATTATTTTAACCCTTTTTTCGGAAAAAATTGTTTAAGATCTTTACATGATATTAAATTTGTATTGATTTAAATTAATTTATGTTTGAAATTTTCAACTAATTTTACGCTGACTTTTAGTGATTCATGTAAAATTTAGGTTTTTTTTGTATTAAAAAATTAATATTTTGTGCCTTCACTTTGTATGTGTAGGTTAAATACATCATATAATGGCAAATTGAGAAGCTTTTTTATCAGGTTCAGCCTCAGACTCCACCCCATCGATGCCAACATCCATTACAGGCACTCATCCTGCTAGAGCTTTAATGTCCCCTATTTGGTCTACTTAGAATTCTGCCCTAAAATTGCAATTTCCAAGTAGGAGACATATTTTATTAAATTACAACTTCTGTTAGACTCTAGTTTAACCCTGCAATAATGTTAGCCAATGATCCATAATATAACATAATCAATTGATTATTAGTATTGTTAATATTTAGCATGTACATGTGTTGATCTAGATGAGTAATTCACAATGCTGAGTCAGAATTATTATCCCCTCAATAATCCTTCATTGGGGAAGATTAGAGAAGGAACCTCAAGGGAGTGCTAGGAATCTTTCCTTCTTAGCAAGGAATCTTTCCCCCTCAATCATGTACTTCCAGCTCTAGGAACCTCAAGAAAGTGCTAGGAGTCTTTCCCGCTTAGCAAGGAATTTTTCCCCCTCAATCATTGAACTTCCAGCTCTTCTTCCCATGAACAAATTATAGAGGCCTTAATAATTTAGATTGATAAAGCAATATGAATTACAACTCCTATCAAATATATATATTCAAATATCTTAATGCATGTGAATAAATGGAATTAATATATTCAGACATATGCATTAAATAGCATACCAATGTTTATGAACTATATCACAGAAGTAGATGACCCTTTATGTAGATAATTATTTAAGGCGCTTGCTATAGATATCAACCTATAAGTAACTCTTTAATGCTGATTGATTTTGTATTCACTACTCAGAAATCCAACGATGATGTCTTTTGCAAATGATAAGACTTCTCTTTAATATCTTCCCCTTGAGAGGAAAAAGTCACATCCCTTTAGACATAAGATCCCATATTACAAAGGGGGCAGCCTCAAATTTGAGCCCATATGGGAGATCACTAATAGGAGGTGGAACAATCAACTCCACCGACCCATCCATGCAGCAAGGTACTTCCTCAACCCTCATTTTTTCTATTTAGACACCTTCTCAAATCCTAATGGAGAAGTTATGGAGGGCCTCGCCACATGCATTCAAAGGATGACACCCCAAGTTGAGGTGAAAGACCTCATTATCAAAATATTGGAAAGCTACAAGGTTAGAAGGGGTAGATTATTTTCTTCGGAGCTATCTATCCAAAGAAGAATCACTCAAACACTAGGTATAAATTTGGAGTCTTTATTTGACATGCATCTTACAAGTTACAAATTTTAAATTAACTATTGTTAATTTGATAAAATATGTTTTGACTTTGCTTTCAAACTCTTGAATATTTTATTTTGTAGAGTCTTGGTGGACAAATTGGGGCGCAAATACTCCAAATCTCCAAAGACTTGCCCTTCGCATTCTATGTCAACCTTGTAGTGCATCCAGCTATGAGCGCAATTGGAGCTTGTTTGAGGCCATCCATATGAAGAAGAGGGGCAAATTAGCCCAAAAACACCTCAATGACCTTGTCTTTGTGCAATACAACCTTCAATTGCGCACAAGACGGGTAGAGGACAAATCAAAGGATCCAATTGATTTGGATAAGATAGATCCTTATAGCGATTAGACAGGTCGGGATGAGCAGCCTCCATTGTTTACCGAAGAAGAGATTTTGGATTTTGAGAGACAAGCATTGGAGGATGTGGGACTGGGTGCAGTTGGAGATGTAGGGTTGGATGACATTGATGAGGTTGAGGAGGAGTCATTGCCATCTACCACCAAGATGGAGGTCGAGCCACTACCTTCCACGCCAAACGAGGAGCCACAACAAACTTCAAGGACTAGAACCTCTACCTCTCCCCTATTTTTCAATAGATTAGGGAAGAGGAAGATGTAAATTGTTGCATTTACTTTTTGTTTTTTAGTTTTACTATTTTCATTTTGTTAGCTATCTATTGTATCAGGCTATTATTAGCCATCAGGATTTCGCATGAGGATGCAATTTTGTACTCAATTTGCATTCAAATCAATCAAATTTAATAGAAAACACTTTTGTACTCATTTATGGAATCATTGGATACATCTTGTTAATGAATTTTGCCAAAGAAATGTGTTTCCAAAGTAATTTAAGCAGTTTTTTAAGTTGCTGAGTTTTTTGCCAAGCTTTTGCCGAGTCAAAATTTTTGGGTCTGTCGAGTTTTTGCTGAGTCCAAGTTTTCCAACTATGCATGCAAGTGTGTTTAATTGTGCAGTTCTTTAAATCACCAAAGGTTTTTATTTTGAATTAACCTTTCATTTATGCACATTGAGATCTATGATGCCTCTACCACAGTTTATATAATCAATATTTTGCAACAAAAGAAAGTTTGTGTTTAGTCATAAGAGACGTGGTTCTACTTACAATTTTCAGTAAATCACTTTTTAATTTTTATCCATATGGATGTATGCAAGAATTTTTTTCCCTTTTATGGTGGCTAAGCTTCACACCTTTCCTCTTTTAATTACATAACTAACATTGTCTAGATCACACTAGAATTGTAAAAATTTATTCACATACTAAAATTCCTTCTACATCTCTAAACATGATGCCTTGAGCATCTAGCTTTTTTTACCTTGTTCCACTCTCTGGCTTTTAGAATGGATCTTTTCCACCTCAACTTTAGAACCCTCAAAGATAAAAAGCTATTGAGATATTTAAATGGCACCTCCTTACACTCCTTGAATTTCATTTACATCAAAGCTTTTATGCATTCCTCTTTTCCTAGTTCAAAAGTAAATAGAGGATCAAGCAGATGGAACTTCTATTAACTCTAATATCCTTGAGGCTGATACTGCACTTCAAAATCTAAATGGTGTAGCATTAACTAAGATGTTGAATTTAAACACCAAGACAAAAAGGTTGATAATAGACGAGCTATTTAGATATCTAAAAATATGTAAACAAGACAGCCCTACATACCTATTCAACATCCTAACAATCAAAGCTGTAGATTGTCCATAATATGCTAAAGACATTACCTTGTGGGATTACAGAAACCCACCGATGTCTTAACTTGAATGTATTACACAAATAAAGAAACCATTGCAACATGCAACCAAATTATTGCCCAACATGAAGAACTTTACTGGAACATTTGTCATTATAACTAAAGGTACATTTTGTCCCAATAATAAACAGTTAAAACCTGTTTGATCATTACCATGTTTCTCAATTATCTTATTTTTGCACTAAGAATTTATCTCGTTCTTGCATTGGCAATTTCACTTGTTCTTGCATTGGTGATTTATCTTATCCTTGCATTGAGAATTATCCTAAGTTACTGATTCGCCCAGAAAAGGTCTCGGATACGATTCGATTCAATATGGATACGCAATTCGATACGGATTCGATTCAAATCCATCCAGGATACAAGTATAGGCCTGTGGCTACGGGCAAGATACGAAACCCACCCTGTGGGTACGAAAATTTCATCCCTGGTACGTACCTAGACTGAATCCAACTGTTTGAACGCCCAGGCCGCGGAATATTCAACGTTTTTGGCATTTTTTAATTATTTTTTTGACTTTTAGTTGACTTCTAAATAATTAAATATTGTCTCCAACCCTAATCTTTGTCATGAGAAGAAAGAAGAAAATATATTAGCAAAGATAAACAATTAAGAACATAAGTAATTGTTAAATAAGTATATGTCAAACTCTATTATCAACCATGGGCAGATAAGTGAATCTCAAACAACCTCAGCATATTTCTAGTGCAAGTCAAGTATAATTGTTGATAAAATGCACGACTTCCATAAGAAGATTTAAGAAAACAGCTGCTAATGATGCTTTCTTTTAACTCAATCATTATAAATGTAATTGCAAAATATGTGTTGAAGAATCCTCAAGTATTAGACTGAAAAAAAAAAATTACAAATGAAATTGTACTATATTAAGGTAAACTCTAAACTGGATTATAATTGATCATTGATAAAAAATGGCGTTTTAATTATATTTTAATTTGGGGATGTTTGACCAACTGATGATCTTAAATGTTTATCTTTGCTAATATACTTAATTACTACTGCAAATATGTATATATTTCTGATTTTTATATGTTTTTGTATTAACGTACCCAACCCCGAAAAAAATTTTGACCGAATCCTATACCGGATTCTCGTACCTGTGCCCGAACCCAAAAACCTAAGTTACCGGATTCGTACCCACAGGCCTCGAACCCGGTTCGGGTACGCACCCGGTTCGGGTTCGTCTGTGGGTTCGTGCTGGGTACGCACAGGGTGCATGCCCAGCACTGTGGGTTCGCCAGGGTTCGTGGGTGCACGAACCCTGGCGAACCCACAGTGCTGGGCACGCACCCTGTGCGTACCCAGCACGAACCCACACGTACCCAGCACGAACCCAGGCGAACCCGGGCGAACCCACGGGCCAAGTCAAAAAAAAATGGGCCCAAACATGATTAAAAAACATTTTTTTTTAAAAAAATTTCCCCCTAACCCTAAAATGGCTAGTGGCTTTGCACAGAAGTAGTCTTTTGTGAGAGGTAGATTAATCTTGGTTTGCACAAAAAGTTTGGAGTGGCAGTATGAGGCTAGTGGCTTTGCACAGAAGTAGTCTTTTGTGATGTATAACACAGAGGGTGAATGAATACAGGAATTCTAATTTGCTAAGAGCTGCACAGAAGCTCTGTTTTTAGCATAAACAGAAGAGGAGGAGCATTCAAGCTGAAGCAGCCCTGGTTTGAAGATTTCTGTGGATGTTGTTCTAATCCGGTCAAGTGCAAAAGTTCTGCATTCAAATCCAAAGCAGAAGCTCACCTAAAAATTCTGAATAACAAGAGAATCTCTAGGCTCATTAGAGGTGAATCTAGTGGCATATTGACAGGGATAGATGAAACAGCATATATCTGATTAGTTAAAAAAATCAGAAATAAAGAGTGAGACAGATCATGTTAATGCCTATAAGTAACCTTGAATTTTGACAGAATAAGTAGTGCAATAGAGAAGAACTAGGTTAAATGACCCTTAAATACCAATTCCAAAAATGATAATTTGACAAAATTTTCAGGAAGTTCAAATAAATATAGAAATTTGGAGAACCATGAAAAACAAAGAATGCTGAGAATCAAATATTCAAAATGTAATATCTTTTTTCTAAAAATACCTTTGGTTAAGAGACCTGAGACCTGGAAAACTTGTTGGCAAGATCTGTTAGAATTGGCATCTAATATTTATCTTTGGCATTTGGCATTGATCAATGATCAAGTATCATACTATGAAATGATTTAGTTTTACAATTCTCTATATTTCTCTTTTTTTTTTGTATATATAATACATATATATAGATTTATAATATATTAAATTATTAATATATATATATACACACGTACCCATACGTACCCAAACCCCTAAAAAAATTTTGCCCGTACCCACGTACCGGGTTCTCGTACCCGAACCCGTCCCCGAACCCGAACCCGAACCGGTAGCTTAGCCAAAAACGAATCGGTAACTTAGGAATTATCAAATGTCATGTGTTTCACATTCCACTTTTTTTGCATTGATTTATCTTAGAAGAATCTTGTCAAACCTTGGTACAATTCCTGATCACAAGTGGAAGTATTTTTACATTTGGTACGAGTTGCAATTACTTTTTGATAAATGAGCTAACCTATAGTCCACTACATTGACATTCAAAACAAGCCTATCTTAGTGCCTCTATTTGAAAATGACTTTCATCAATTGCAAGTTCAGAGATGAATATACTGCGAAGTTAGATCAAAATTGTTGTTTAAAGAAGATGGTTAACTTTCATTTGTGAGTTCCACCTCAGCTTCCCTGCCTAAGGGCTCACTCAATATTGAATCAAACTTAAACCTTTTAAGAGCAGGATCCCATGTCAGGGGATAAGATACTCATTTTCATGCTGCAGGGGAGCCCATGAAATGAGTATACTTCACAAACTCCAAATGGGGGAACTTTACCAAAAAGAGACCAGCTACTATTTTAAATGGATTAAACGGATATTTCACAACAGCCATGGGCAAGGAGATCTGAATGTTTGCACCCTTCTTAACAGATAGTTGCCAACTATTTCTACCTATCTTTGGCATGAATTTACAAATATTATCTCATCAATAATACCAACTGCGACAAATCTGCTTCCAATCATAAGGAAAACTAAAAATCTCACATGCCATGAAACCATCTCGCTGCAAAATGCTCCTAAATTTGCATGGCAAAACACTCTGGGAACAATCAGAAAGCCCCTCCCCGGGATACTACCAGATAAATTTTTTGCCAGACTTTGTTACCCTTTTCAGCAGTTAAGCACAACTAACAAACCATTAAAAAAAACTCACATGCCATGAAACCATCTCGATGCAAAATGCTCCTAAATTTGCTTGGAAACACACTCTGGGAACAATTAGAAAGCCCCTACCCGTGAGACCACCAAGTAAGTATGTTGCCATACTTTGTTACTCTTTTCAACAAGTAAGCAGAACCAACAAACCATCGAGAAAAACTTTGCTATGTTATGTTACTTTTTTCACTAGTTAAGAACAAACCACGAAAGAGTTTGCCTAACTTGTCAAACACCTTGATTTTTTTTTTACTCATTATAATAGGTTGCGTTTAGCAATATGCAGATTATCAAGTTAGACAGAACAACTTAAATGTCAAAATCGTAAATAAGGCTTCACTCAACTAGAATTTTTCACTTATTGCTTATAGAAGAAATTTGTGAAGCATTTACCAATCTGTCTACTATCTAAACACCACAAACAAATGGTCGCACGTATTTATTTACCTATACGAGACCCTCGTCCTTGATGACAAACAAGTAGTAAATTCACTTCAATGCATAAAACCCTTATGTGGTGCAACTCAGATATGTTTATAAATTTCTGCAATTGACCCGAAACTTTGAAAACAAACATTAGAAATAAGGATAAACACCTGGAGTGTACTTATTTTAATGTGAGCCATATTCTGTCCAAAATAACCACACAACCCCAAATGGTTGGAGATCAGATTCTATGCATAAATTGGCCAAGAGTTTGAATCTCAGACGCGCATTAAACAATTTTACATATAATATTTGCCAGGAGGAAGATTTGCCATCAATACCTAAAAAATCGCCAAAAGTGCGTCAAATTTGGCTGGGAAATTTTTCCCGGATAGAAGACGGCATTATGAGTTCAACCCTAGTAGCTTTCCATCTTTCAGCCACTACACATGTACCAGATTGTAGAGCAAAATCGATACACCACCGTAATTTATGTCGCTTAAAAAAAAGAGTCGGCTCTGTTTCACTCCACTCTTTGGCTCACATGTCGTTTCATTTCATTTCTATCTTTTTGTTGTCATGTAAGTTGGCCTGCGATACATTTAAGTGGAGCTTGTCTGAGGCCATCCATCACATCACATGCGTTGTATAACTATTTCTTTTCATATTTGAATTTCTATTTTTTATTTTTTCCCTATCTTTTTGGAAATAAAATCTTCTCACACGTGATATGATTTTAAAACACAGTGGATTTGATGTCTACATGCTATGATTTTCAATCGAGGTTTTAAGAAAAACTCATTGCCAGTATGAACATACGTTTTACTCATTTGTGGCGGGGAATACTTAACGGAATAAGAATATTCTGTGTTTCTAGGTATATGGGATGAAAAATGTTAAATGAATTTTTTTTATTTTTAGGGTTTTTATGTTAGTTCAGATATCAAAGACTTACACTAAGGAAGATTTGGTTTCCTCCAGCTTCATTCAAACCATTTAACTTCATTAAGAGACCAAGAATCCATTGATATTATTATTACTATTCATTATAAACAATATTTTTATAATTAAAAGTATTTTATAATTATTATTTTTCTAAATAATTAAAAAAATATTTATTTTTTAAAGTGTGGTAAAAATTTTAATAAAAAGTATTTTTAAAAATAATTATAAATTTTCATCTTTTTATTACAATCTTCATATATTTCAAAACAATTAATATTTTTTTAACACTAACTTATCATTGTATTGAAATACTTTAATATTTTAATAAAAAAATAAAAATAAACATATATCAAATAAATACAATTTAAAATTATCATTAATAGTATGATAAAAAATAAAAACCATATGCATGTGGTACATGCTTACTCATCTACAAAACAAAATCATCTATTATTTTACAATCTAGTTTCTACATTTTTTATCTTTTGCACCATCATCTCTCTCTACACCAATTGCATTTCTTTGCCCTTGTTCCTCTCTCCTACTTTGATAAAAAAAATTGTTAATTGAGGGGAATTAGCAGCCCAATGACCCAAAGCTTAACTCTTTGACATGGTGAGCCCCCCTATAACCCCTCAAGGCTACAGATTAGGCCTAAACGGCCTATAACTAGGTAAATTCGAGCAAAGAGTCGGTATTAGAATCTACATGGGACAAACCCAAAGCCCTTAACCAACTACACCACCTATTTGGGTTCCTACTTTGATATTTTACTAAAACAAAGTGAATAAACAATATTTTTTCATCCTTCAATATAAATTTTTATTGTATTTATGTAAAAGAATATTTTCCTCAAAGTGGTTTGAGAAAAATGTTATGACTATTAACTAGTCTCGAGTAAAGTTAAAGCATACTTTTCACAATAAGTCTTGGTAAAAAAGTTTGTTTCTTTCTCTTTTTCTATATATTATTATTTTTTTCTATTTTTGAAAATAAAAATTGAACCAAGTTTGATCTTAGGGTTATACCTTCATTTCTTTTTACAGTTTTAGATCTATATTTTTTATTGATCAACCATGTTTTTCATATCTTATTAGGCATGTGTTCCTATTTGTTACTATATCATTCCTTCTTAGGTTTATACTTTATTGTGTGACCATTTTTAAACACCCTAAGCACCCTTGGATACCTCGATAGGTTTTAATTTTAGATATGATAAATCATTATATTTTCTAATTTTTATACTTAAAAGTGGCTTATAGTTCCCTAGCTACATATTTCTTATTGTCATCATATTGCTTATGCCACAAACTACTTGAGATCCTAATCTTCTTTTGTGAAGGAGTATCAATCAAAACCCTGATGTGGTTGCACATTCTAACAATAATGAAATATTTATAGGTTCTCGTATTGACAACCACTTGGTCAATCTACATGATTATAATCACAAGGTATGCATGCTTAAGCAAGATATTTCATGAACTTATTAAGTAAGCACTTTTTGATGCATTTGCTCAAACTAAACTTCCTCATTAATTAGCAAATATGTTTTGTTTGGCATAAATATTTTACATGATTTGAGCTCTTTATAGACTTCATTTAACAATGTATCCTCTAATTCCTTCTCTTCTCCCAATAATACCCTACTACTTCCATGCTCATTATTGTTACTCTCAACATAGCTCTTTACCTCTACCATCCCTACTACCTTTCTCATTGGCTTCATCCCTCGCTCTGGCTTACCTCCTACATGTACCCCCTTCACCATACCTATTTCTATTACTTTCATCCACTCTAGTGCTCCATTTATATTGCATAGTTCCCATCACATAATCACTAATGATATACCATCCACCCATATATCATGTGTAATACATCCTTCCAAGTCTATGGTTCATATCATCCTTCATCTTAGCTTGTTCCTAATGTTAAAATTATAAAAAATGAGATTTTTAGATATATATATATATATATATGAAAAAAAAAAAAAAACTTGATTTTTGGGTTACAAAGTTGGTTTTTAGCCAAAATAAATATTATTAGTTGTTTGGCACCACTCACAAGGTGCTTGTCACGTAGATCTCTTTGAGCTCTTTAATTTAAATAAAATGTTGAATCAACTCATCATATCAAAAGTTGTAGCCTCCAAAAGTTTGCATAAGAAATGTAAAAAGTTGTTGGATGCATAAAAAAGATATAAAGGGGAGTTGCAATTGTTAACTAACTTATGATGCATATTTCATTGGGGATAATTTTGGACCCCACTTTTTGGGTGGTTTTAGCTCATGGTTTTTTAATTACCATTTGATGGTTTCATGTATTGTATCTCCTATATATTAGGTGTTTGACATGGAGGTTGTGTGTGTGTTTTATAGATATTGTTAATTTCTCAAAATTCATCTAGATCTTTGTTTGGTTATACTTATGTGAAGACTTACTCTACAAGTGTATTATAATAATGGATTACTAAATAATTTATTGGGTTGCTTTGGAGTGTGGATTTTTTCTCCTAAAAGGGTTTTCCTCATGTGCACCTATGTTATGGTATATTATTTATTTTATGTTTAAATATGTCTTTTTGTTTTTTGTAATTATTAAGATTAAAATTTGCACAATAATCTCCTAAAAAATATTAGTGTAAGAAGTTTTTCCTCATACATTTCTTCCTTTCACACTCATTCATGGCTGTGTCTTCACCCCTTACCTCACAACCTCATTCCACTTCTTCTATTGTTTCACATATCGCTAAGTGTACCCTTATTTCAACCTCTACCTTAGATACATTGTTACAAGAAGTGAGAAGCCGTAAGAGGTAATTTAATGAAAATGAGAGATTTCATCACACACAATCCTCTGCATCGTATCTATCAACATTTAAGATTGTTACATATGTTACATGTTGCTTTTATAGCTAGTAGAATTGATTTGTATCATGGAAAAGGACCCTAATGTGCATCCACAAGATTTCAATGTTACATGCATAGATTTTCCATATGATGGCAAGATCTTAACCAAGTTATTTCCACAAACATTAAGAAACTATATTACTCAAGGGTTTTATTCTTTACCTTCAAGTTTTATACAATGCTTTGATGACTTAGCTACAATATTTCTAAAGCATTCTCATAAATAGGATTTTGAAGATAGTAGTGAATGATTTGGCTAAATAGACCCAACAAAGTAATAAGACTATTAATCATTGTGTTAGTTTTTCAAACATTGTTTGGTAAACTAAAATGTCAATTTGGCAATGATGGGCTTCATATTATGTTTTGTATGAGACTACTTCCCATTACCAATAACAATGTATATTTTAGCATTTTTTCATCTTTTCAAGATTTGTGTATTCATTTGTAAATTGTTGAAGCCATATTATTTACATCCAACATGATCAAATACAACTCGTCATCTCAATCTTCTCATCTTTCCAAATTTCAAAAGTTAGATACTTTTTTCAAGGAAAATGATTTGAAATAAAACATTAACCAGGTTGTTAATACTACCACTTTTCCTTCTTGCAAACAAAATGCTCCTAAGAAGCTTATAAAGTTATAAGAATCCTTGGGTGATGTGCTACAAAATTTATTGATCGCTAATTTGATTATTCTTCCTTCTATATGTCCTTAAATCCAAGTAAGCCTCTTCCAAGAAGCCATTATGACCAAGTATTCTATTATAGACAATAACATGATCCATGTTGAAGGTGTTAATGGATCTTTTAATTACATCAATAAATAGGCAAACGAAAATTTTCACTAATCACTTTTCTTATCATACCGATAATATTGAGGCACATGATACCATTGTTATGGATAATGTTGATGCCAAAAATTGGCAAGGTAACAACCTTTATGGGAAACTCAGTTAATGGGGGGACCAATTGCACTAAATTGAGTGACCTCCCAGTTTTTAAAGAAGTCGGCTTCTTCTGTATTTGGGGTTTGGAATGGGAAAAGGAAGGAGATATAAAAAATATCAATCTAACTAAGGTGATGCACCAAGATTTAGATGTAAGGCACAATAAATCTATCTTTTAGATGCGATTTAAGGGCCGGTTCAGGAATCTGCTATGTCCCAGAATAATAGAAATCAAAGATGGAAATCATAATAATTCATTTAATGACATAAAATAATTCTTACACACATTAAACTAAAAAGAAAAGTAAAAGACATGATCTGAACCAACAAACTTCTATTTAAATCATAGAAGTTCTGCAAATAAACAATCCAGGACAACAATGGCACAGTATAATGTTTTATCAAATAGCTTAAGAAAACAAAAAGACCGAACAATGGCATAGTTTGGGAGTCTTATACAATAATCTAAAAGCAATACAAAGGCCTAACTTGTCTTTTCCTTAATTTTTTTGTATCTTCCGAACTCATTTTTGAAAGGAAGAAGCAGTATATATAGATAAAAATCCCACCGCCTGGCAGGCCAGTAACAGAAAAGATCTTGTATCACGAGCAATGATGCCTGTAACAATGATTTCCTTCGGTCGTTGCAAAAGAAAATATTTGGGTCATGGAATCTAGTCACTTCTCGAACAAATGCATCCCCTCCTAATGATGGCAGTGGTCCCAACAAACTCCCGTGCAGACATGTGTCATTCACCCACGAAGGCAGTTTAGAATACATGGCACGCTAGCGGGGCTCGCTACTCGCTCTCACCTTCCCTTCGATGAAGCTCCCGCGAAAGAGACATGTGGCAACAAGTCGGGGCCGGTTTGTTGATTCATCCTTCTTGTGTTGAAAAACTACATGATGAAGACACGTGGAGGCATTCTTTAACATCGACGCCGACTGTGGGGTCCACCAAAAAGTGTACGCAGATGAAAGCTACATGGCACATGGACGGGGCCCGATTGAAAAGTGAAGGGAAGCAGCCCATAAGTGCATGTGGTGACAACACGTGGAAGCATGGTGGAAGCCGGTAGGAAAGTGAAGGAAGACTTCCCTGCGGTGAGCGTCTGGCGGACATGTGGCAGCAATAGATGAAGCTTAAAAGGATGAGGCGCGAGCCGGTACTTAGCAACAAAAAAAACCACCCATAGGGAGCTCGAGGAATTTAACATTCACAACTTTTGGCGACTACCAGGGGCATTTCGCCTGCGGAACGAGGAACCCAAAAAAAATTATGGCTTGCAGACTAGAGCCCTATCCATTGGGTGACACAATCAAAGCTTAGAGAGAGCAGCCTGTAGAGGCAGCCAGTCAGCCTCATATGGTGTTGATATGTCGCGCATATTCTCTTGAGCTCCGGTCAAATCGATCATTTCTTTATAAGGCAGCATCACGAATATACCGGCCCCAAACTCAAGCTGGAAGAGTAGTCGCACTATCGGGTGAGTGACGCCCTTGATATCTTTTGTAGTAGGAGGTTGACTGAAACTATGGAAAGCATATATGTCTTGTTGCTTCTCTCCTATCTTTGTTGCAATCTGCTCTGCAATAGCCACCTAGTCGTCGGAAAGAAACAGGGAGGGTAGGCCCATCTGAGTTAGCTGCGAGAACCTAGCCCGCATGTTATTCATGGTTCAGTCCAGTTTGGCTGTGCAGTCGCTAGCATGGAGGATGGTTGTGTGGCAGTGGATAAACCTGTTTGTTGTTTTGGTAGCGTCCTTCCAATCCCCAATCCTTGCATTTGCTAAGTCCTCATCCAAGACCATGTATAGTTTATCTAGCAAAATTTTCACCTCAGGAACCTTCTCCGTGATGATTTGCAGGAACCACTCAATTGTTCCACAAACTTCCCTGCCTAAACTTGTTGCCTCTGCCATAAATTGGAGCGTCAGTTGAAGTGTCAAGTAGAAGGCCTTAACCTTATCCCAGTATGAAATATATAGTTGTTGGGCCACCGAAAGGAGATTTGGTTGGGCAGTAGGGGGTTGGGGAAGACTCTTTAGAAGGGAAATCTCTACATCCCTTGAGCCGACATCTTGTGTCAGTTTCGTGATCCTTTTGTTTGCGGCTGCAAGTTATCCATGGATGTTTCTCAATTCTGCGGACTAGTTTTTCTTAGCCCGATTTTTGTTTGTTGATTTTGCCTCAAGGGAAAGCTTCATCTCTTGGAGTTCCTTCTCCAATTGGGCCATTCAGTTCTCGAAGTTTGTGCCCTTCTGCTACATTTTTTGCTCCAATTAAGCACACTGACATTCGAACTCCTCACTTTTTGTTGCATCCCCTGCTCCGTCAAAACCAACTGGTTTTGATATTCTTGGTTTTTCTTTCGCAGCTCGACGACCAAGTTGGGGTCAAAGGATTGGAACTTTTCAAGTTCCTCCCAAAGCTTAGTCTTCTCTGTCTATGCTTTCTTTGATAAGCTCACGAATTCTGCTTCTCTTGCCTTGTCTTTTGCCAGCAGGACCTCAATCCTATCTTTTACAAGTTTCAGCTCCTCTTCCTTTTCCTTTAGTTGGCGACCAGACTTGACAAAGTTAGTGGTCACCACCCGCTATGTTTCCTCCATGAGCTCAACTTTGTCTTACGTCTGGGCTACATTCATATCGAGTCCCATGGCAAACATGTTGTAATCATCAGACTACATTTCCCCCTGTGGTTTGATGACGGTCAGGTACATGGTTGCAAAGTGTAGTGATTGTTGGGCCTCATTGAAGATAGTATGCACCTTTGGCTCCGTCGACTTCTTGGCATCCTTGGCCCTTTGCTTCTGGATTCTGATAGCCCGCGCTTCCTTTGTTTGCTCGCCCTGCACCATAAATTGGGTTGGCGATTGAACTAGCCTACTGCGAAAGGCGCATCGGGAGGAAGAGTGAAAAGGAACGTGAGGGTAATGGTTTTGAGCATTTTCTTTCTCTGAAGATTGATTGTAAGTGGGGAGAATGGAAGGATATGCCAAAACCCAATTTTTGAAACCGCAGGAGGACTCATTAGGTGTTGTGGCAGTAGTAGAGTCATGGTGGATTCCATCTGTTGGGCGGACTAGGTTGGGCCCAATATAGTAGCAGCAGGAGGGGTATTAATGGCGGCCACAGATGCAAAGGGTGAAGAGATAGCAGACGCAGATTGGGCAGCGGTGAAAGATGAAAGGGTTTGCAGAGGAATAAAGGAAAATGGCCTCACCTGGGAGAATTGGGAGAAACCTTCAGTGGCCATTGCAGTAGAAGTGGAAAAAGAAAGGCCAACACTTGAAGTGATGGGCGACGCAATGACAGTAGGAGACACCAAAGATTGTGAAGTAAAAGAAGAGGGAGAAAAAGTTACCTGTTGTCCAGATGATTGTGGTTCTTGGCTCACCACGGCCTCCTGGCTTGTTGTGGGCTCCTGCGAACTCTCTCCAGAAACTACTTATGTGCGTTGTCATTTAACAGGAAGGGAATCATCCACCTCCACTGCTTCTAACTATTTTTGTGCAGTCGTCCTAGTTCTTTTTGTAGTCCAGGTGCAAGTCATTGAGGCCCTTGCACATGATATGTTCACCTGCACATTTGAAGAGACCTTGACAGGCTACGCTGGAGTCATTTATGCTTCTACTTCCTTCTCCTTTCCCTTCCCGATATCAGTTTTAGCCACCTCTAAATCAACGTCTTCATCATCGCTTGTGTCGGAATAAGTATGTGCTTCATTCCAAAATTTATCTAATCTATCATCCATCTCCACACTCTAATAAGGGGCATCAAAGTGTTGGATTTCTTATCGGTAGATCCAGAAATCCTTAATTTTTTCCTTGCTCCAATTTTCTTTTCTTGACAACTCATTGTGAAGAGTGGCCCTGATGCGAAGCTTCTCATTATACTTTGTTGAAGGGAAGTAGCACTTAAGCCATGGCAGTCTACTATCCTCGGTTGGAATATGAGCTAGATCAACCAATAGCTCATCCTTGTCCTTTAGTGGGTTTCGCTGCTTCTCCCAGTAAGGTCGGAGGTTGTGCATTACCTTGACATGTTCATTTGGTAAGTCATTTTCAGGGTTGTAATTCCATTTGTCGCAAATCCAGACCAACCCTAGATGAGTCATCTTCGCTTCCAACAACTTATGCGTCTTCTTCTTGGCCATTACCACCTATTAAAAAGCTTAGCAGACAAATGAATACTCCTTTCTTCTTGGCCTTTCCTCTACAAAAAGTATAGTCAATAATTGATACATGTCGGAACATTTTGAGGGCCAACACCTAGTTTGTGAGACATGTCGAAAGCCAGAATGGTTCCTCAATGAAGCCGCCCATCCAAATGAATGTGAAATCTTCTCTGAGAAACTAGTCGCATTTTAGAGTGAAATTCTACATATACTCCGTTTGGGCTATGGTGAGTCGGTAAAGACTGTCATCCTCACTCAAATCTCATAGAATCAAAGTCAAGAAATAATCTGAAAATGCATAATAATCATAAGTTGAGGAGAGGAGAGGAGTCCATACAGAAACTGGCCTTCTTTTACTTTCATCAAATATCGCCAACTTCACATGTTTTTTGAAGAAATCAGGGTTCTAATGCAAAAACATATGGGCAAGGAAGGAAGGAAACCTAAACCTCTATTGTGTTTTATTGTCCCTTATTTGCCTCAGCATTTCATCAACGATGAATTATGCGAAGTCATACCAGAAAAAAGAATGTTGCCTACGCAACTAAAACCCTAGACCCAATTGAAACTCTTGAACATACATGTCAGTGTCCAGGCCACAAACAAATGCCATCATTGAGAAGGCTTCATGCATGTCTGCGGGGAAGGCATTGTGCGCTGTCAGAATATTTGGTGGCTTTTTTTTTATCTTCCCTAGGCCTTTGGGTTTCTTTATTATAAAAATCTAGAGCCAAATTTCTGGTTCTCCATATTTCCTCCCCCTTTGCTGGAGTGAACGACTCTATCGTTTCTGCTATGGAGCTTTGGTCAGGGATGCATAGCATGTTCCAGATAGCTCCTGGGCAAATATTAACTTTCAACTCCTAGTCCTCGATGGTGTTGGTGGTTGGGTTAAAATGTTTAATGGCCTCATCAACTAGCTTTGCGTGCAAAAACAAGACCATATACTATGGAAGCTCGTTGAACCATAGCTTTTGCACCAAAGAATTTAGGTTGCTAATTTTCTTCATCCTTTCGCAGGCCACCTCCCTAAGAGTCTTAGGGATCTTTGCGAGGATGGGATCATGAATATTATCCCATTCCTCCTTTATCTGGCTTTGGTCTCTATAGGTTTTTTGCTTGTCTGAGCTCGCGTGTTTACCCACTTCAGCTTCTATGGTATCCCAGGCGAAGCGTAAGAGACGTCTTCAAAGACATAGGCGGTTGGTACTGCATGCATGGCGTCAAAAAAACTTTGTGTTGCCTCTCATTGTGTTTCTATTTAAGAACTTTCTGTCATTTTCCTTTTGTTGTAGATCTCTATTATGCTCAAATGTTCTGCAATTCTCTTTAGCTCTTTCTGCGTTCAACATTCTTGCTCTAGGTAGCGTGCTCAAAGATCTTTTACAATGTTAGCTTCTTGCATGCAATACTTAGCTATTTCTTTTCTTGGGGTAGCCAACAACACTCGCCTTTTAGCATTAAATTTGGCATGTACCACCAACTCTTTTTCTTGTGCAAAATGAATTACTTGCCATTTTGAAATGACCATAATTTTTAATGATAATTGGTAATCATGTTGTACGACGCGATTTCCTTGGAACTTGAGTCAGTGATTTGAAGGTGGTTTAGGCCTTCATATGCCTGGGAAATTAATATCTCAAAAGGAATGATTAAGCCAGAATATGCAATAAGTGCTTGAAAAGATACAAGTTCTATTTTGGAGTTTGAAAAATATCCGCAACGCAACACCTCAGCATTTGGTCATGTAGACTACCGCCGATGACTGCCACCAGCTTATGCTAATTAATTAGCTCTTATTAATCTTGCACGCAACAAACCATACCTAGCAGATGCAACTGGGTGGGAAATTCGAGCAAGCTCTAGTGAGATTTTCAATTTGGTACTCGATTAACATCATGCTTATGGTATGCAAATTACCACGCATATCCTAACTATTTCTATAAATAGGCACTTAGGCAATAGCAAAATCACACTTAGCAATTTGAGCAGAATTGGTAATAGGTAGTTGGTTTAGAATTTAGCATTAAGCAACTGAGTAGAATTTGCATAGAGCTAGACTTAGGCATTTGCAGAGAGTTAGGCTTAGGCAGTTTTTAGAGAGATAGGCTTAGGTAGTTTGTAGAGAGTTAGGCACCATGAACACTCCAATCAGGCTAGTTTGCAACAAATCCTAGACAACATTCCTAAGGGAAATCTCAAATAGACATCTCAAAAGAATGACCAAGAATAAACATTCATTGGCCATTGTAGTGATGAAGTGGGTTCTGGGGAGGGACTGTATTGAATACGAAGACAAGTAAAGAGTTAATACTGACATATGCTCTCACTTCATCGTGTCCATGCTTGACATCCAAGTTCCCAAGCCGCTGATTCTTTTCCTGGTGCTTGAAGTATTTTCGAAGAAGTACCTAAGTGACCTTAGAGAGGTGGTGGCGAACGTTGCATTTGGTTTGGGCCTGCCAACAGCGAGTGACGTTTAGAAGTATATTGAAGAAGACGTAGTAGTACCATGGGTACCATTTCTGAGTGGGTTTTGCATCTAATCACATGAAGAGCATCATCAAAGTGTGACCTGTGCATGCCATTTCATGTTTCGCTGCTACAATGTGGTGCCCTTCTACAACGTTGATTGGTACACCGACTTCAGGAACCTAGTGTTCCCTCAACCACTCACCATTGCTCTTGCGGATGTTGTTGTTAGTCCTATTGTCGTTCCTTCTGATGAAGTAATTCCAGATGCTATTGTTGATGCCTCCCTTGCCTCTACTCATGACTAAACAACTTTTATGCCTCAAGAAATCATCTTTTTGTTAATACATTTTGTGTATATACACTTGAAAAAGGCATTACTGCACATATATATGAAGAAACTACAAAATATATATAGATATACTCTAATAGTGTGGCCTCATAGCCATTTTGACAATGTACTTATCGAAGCATATAAATATAATGAAAATACAGCTTATATTAACATTTTGTCTCTGTTGCCTTTTGATTTTGCAATGTGGGTTCTCTTTTCTTTTTCTGCATACATGTGTTCATTTCAATTTTGTATATGGGTGTCATTTTTCTCTACTTCATAAGTTTCAAGTTAGTTCTCTCTACCCTTCGCAATAATGGGTTTGATTTGTTTCCTGCTTCCTCGCATTATAGAATTAATTATTGAAATATTGGCCGACAAACACGAAAAGAAAAATAATTACACTATTCACATATTTACACTGGCAGGATAATACTGAAGCTTAATTAAACAATTTTAGGTGAATTACGTTAACCAGAATACCCAATGCTTTGTACTCTATATTTTCTAATTCAAATGCATTGTGTTGCTTGCATTGAATTATTTTAAAAGGGCCTTCCCACAGGCTATCAAACTTTTTGTGTTAGCCTGGCTTTGCAACCCTTTCATTGAATTTTAACACTATGTCCTCACACTTTAGTTCTTGGTCTGAGGCTTTCTTTTTGAACCATATTTTAACCAACTGCAGGCTGTTGGACATGGCTATTAGGCCCTTTTCCCTTTTTTCTTGTACTTCCAACAACTTGGCAAGTCGAACCTCCATGGCGTCGTTTTGTTCTACCTCAAGAGATTTGAGCAATTGCAGTGTTGGAATCTCCATAGAGATAGGCAATAGTGTTTCTTTCCCATACACTAGTTTGTACGACGAAGCCTTGAGGACTTTCTTAGGAGTTATGCGGTCAACCCAGAGTGTTGCCTAAAGGTTTTTGTACCATTCTCTTTGGTGTTCCGACCTGATTCTTTTGATTAGTCAAACTAATTTGATGTTGTTTTCAATAATATGCCATGCACGAGTGCGAATTGACATATCTTAGAGCCTAGGAAAGCCTTGTCATTGTCGGAGATGATGGTCTTTGGTGGGCCAAATCTTGTCACCAGTTCCTCAAGGAAATCCAGTATCTCTGCCTCTATCGCATTCTTTAGGGGCATGGCTTCAATCCTCCTGGTGAAATAGTTTGTTGTCGTTAGAATCCATTTATGTTCGGCGTTGGAGGTGGGATTGATCATTCCGATGAAATCAAGGCCCCATTGTGTGAAAGACTCATCAACCACTATCGGATTGAGAGGCATCACATAATTTCTTCTTCTTGCGAAGAATTTGCATTCATTGCAGGCTTTTACCAAGGAGTATGAGTCATTGAATAGCATAGGCTAGAAGTACTTAGCGCACATGATTTTGATGGTGGTGGTCTTCGCAGAGAAGTTCCCACCCATAGGACTGCTGTAGAAAGTGTCGAGAATCCTCTTTGCTTGCTCTGTGGTGACACATCGCAATAGAACGTCGTTGAAGTTCCTTTTGAAAAGGACCCCTTCGATGAGCACATATTTATTGTTATACAATCTATAAAATATTCTCTTCTAAGAAGGAAGGCTCGATGGATATTTTCTCGTGTGCATGAACCTTACTCTGTCCACCAGCCAGTAGCCTTTGAATTCAGACTCATTTGTTAGGACCAACGCTGGTTGCTCTTCTTCAACTATCATTTCCTCATAGTGTGCCAGATATTTGCACAATCCTCTTCCTCGAACAATTTTTGTAGGCTTGACCTCAATGTTGTATTCAAGGATCTTAGTGATCCAATTAGCCCTCTTTTCGGTGATTTCTCCTTCCATGATGTATTCGCGCACACTGAAATGCATGACATAAACAATCACCTTATTGCAAGATATTAGATGTTGAAACTTCTTGAGTCCCTTAACAATAAAAAACACTTGCCTCTTGATGAAGTTGTAGTTCGTCTCATATTCATTTAAGGTCAGGGAGTGAAATGTTATTAGATGTTCTCCCTTTCCTTCATCGTCTTTCTGAGTTAAGACAGAAGTGATGCTTGACTTGCTACTGAATACATACATTATAAAGTCCTTCGACAGGTCTGGATTAACCAGCACAAGAGTTGAAGAAATAACATCCTTAACCTTCTCGAAGGCTTCTCTAGCTTCTTTAGTCCATTTGAATAATTGATCCTTTTTTAGCATCAGGGTGATTGGTCTGATTATCCCTGCAAAATCCTAAATGAATTTGCTTACAAAATTTACCTTCCCTAAGAAAGACTAGACTCCTTTCTTGTTGATTAGTAGGGGAAGCTCTCTGATTGCTTTCACTCGCTTAGGACCAATTGAAATTCCTTCTTTGGACACTATATGTCCCAATAGCTTGCCTTGCGGTACTCCAAAGACACATTTTTTCGAGTTCAGGTTACCCTGAACCCCTGACATTTTTTTAAAACCATCTCAAGGCGATCGAAGTGATCATCCTTATGTTTGGATAATATAGTCAGATCATCCAAATAGATTAGGATGATCTTGTTGATCAATTCGCTAAAAGCAATATCCATTGTCTGCTAGAAAGTGGCTCCCGCATTTGAGAGGCCGAAAGGCATTTTAGCATATGCGAACGTTCCCCACTTGGTAGTGAATGTCGTTTTATGTTGGTCCTCTTCTTTGACCCAGATCTGGTTGTAACCAGAGAAGTCATCTAGCAGAGAAAACATTTATGGTCCTACCACTGTTTGCAAGATTGACTGCATGAAAGGCAAAACGTAGTGATCCTTTAGGGATGCTCTATTCAGGTCCTGAAAGTCAACACATAGGCGGTTATCTCTGTTTTTCTTTCAGACTGAAACCAGGTTGGATACCCATGTACTGTGTTTAATCGAGAAGATGATTTGAGATTGAATTAGCTTTGTCAGTGCTTGTGCCATCAAGGCTTCAATCTTCGGATTCACTGGTCTTTACTTTTGGCGGACAGGTTTTGCACCTTTCGTCAACTCTATTGTATGTTAGATGATTTCAGGATCATATCCCTTGAGGTCATCATATGACCAAGCCACTACTCCTTTGTACTTTTCATAGAAGTTGATGAGCCTCTTTTTATCGCGATGCAGAACATCCTTCCCGACTTTGAGCTTTCTTCCATCTCTAACCTAAAGGTCCGCATAATCGCTTTTGTCCACTAGAAACTTCCTTTTATAATTTCTTGCATTGTCACAATCAAATAGGTTTTCGAGAGTGACTAGCCCCTTTGGAAGCTTGTTAGACCTCAACTAAATGATTTGTCTATTGTAGGCCTCTGCAATCTTCGATTGGAGTTGGTAAAAAAACTCTCCTGACTATTGGATGAATGAGGTGATGTGCTCATCATTGTCAAACACTTGCCAACTCTAATCATTATCTAGAATTGTCAGTCGGACTATCACTCGTATAGAGTGTTTGTTATGAATTCAGTCAGAGACGGGATCAAACTGAGATCCGATTGCTGCCATGCGGTCTGCATCAACATTTTATTCTCAGGGCACTATCTAGATGTTGAAGGCTTCAAAACCCTCAATCAAATCCTAGACTCTATGTCTATAGGATCGCATGCGAACATTCTTGGCCGCAAAAATCCCTCAGACTTGATTAACTACTAGTTCAAATTCTCTGAACACCATTAATTTCTTGATGCCCATCCATTCTGCAAGGCTTAGACCTTGTACTATTCCTTCATGCTCAGCTTTGTTGTGCAGTTTTGCTCACACCCCACTGAATGTGGGGACCCTCTTTTTGCTCTGGCTTTTGGTGTCTTTTGGCCCCTTAATTTTATTGATTTCATTGCCTTTGGAGGTCCTTAGATGTTCATCCTGCTTGCCCAAATGATTTCCCTAGGTTACACTTTGAACAAACTAAGTTCTGAGCAAAATCCGAGTTTTTACCCCAATCCGGGATTTTCCGATTCGTCCGGATTTTCCCGGATTTTGCTCAAAGTCCAGCTCTGTGCAAAAATCTGGGTTTTTAGTCCAGTCTGGGATTTTCCGCTCCATCCGAATTTTCCCGATTTCCATGAAAATTTTGGATCCGAGCGAAGTCCGGGTTTTTGCCTGCGTTCGGGATTTTCCTGGATTTCTTAAGTTTTCCGGAATGTGCCAAAGTCCAGAATTTTATGCCATCCGCGGAAATCCGGTCCACCCGGATTTTTCCGGATTTTCTACCAAGCTTTGTGCAAATTGAAATACTGGATTAAATTGATGAATTTGATGATAAATGCTCAACACCCCATGCTTAATTTGATATATTACACGATGTTGCACGCATTCTTGGTTCGTTTTGATGATCTATTGTTGAAATTTTTGCCTTATTTAGTCCAGTCCGAGATTTTCCTGTCCGCCTGGATTTCCCCAGATTCTGGTCTGGAATCCGCTTGGCCTGGAATTTCTCCGATTTTCCCCTTGGTCTGGTTTCCCGAAATGGAAATTTTTTCGAAAATAATTATTTTTTTCCAAAAATGAATTTTTTTTTAAAATGATCATGAAAATGAAAATTTCTTTGAGACAAAATTGAAAATAAAATTTCCAAAATGGAAAATTTTAAAATGGAAAAGTTTCCTTTATAAAAATGTAAGTTTTTAGAAAGGTCAAAATTTTATTCAAATTTAATTTGAACATGTGGGCTATTAATGATGATATCTATTTTTCAGGACTAAACAAATATTAAAAAGGGGACTTGCATATGGATTCGTCCCAAAGGGGAAATCTGGAAGCGTTCAATTTAAATTTTCAAAGTGGGACCTGCCTAAGAATCCGTGCCAAAACTGTCTACAACTGGAAGACTTTCTGGAGGGCACGTGGATCTGATCTTGCTGGAGATCGTGGGCCGACATGGATAATATTCATGCATTTAATGCAAATCTTGTCCTATTTTGAAATTCTCCTGGCCGACCTGTTTTGAGGCCAGTTATTATTGTAAAATCTAATGGGGCCGACATGTTTGGGGTTTTCTATAAATGACATTTTTGCCTCATTTGTAAAGGGAGTAGATAGATAGAGTAGAGAACAGAGGAATGCATAGATAGATACAAGCGAGTTTAGCAGTAGTTAGAGTTAGGAATTAGCTTTTTTCAAGCAAATGTTGTAACAGAACATTGGAATTGTTGCTGGAGTTTGGTGATTCAATACAATTGAAGGCATTGTGATATTCTGGTGATCTCTTTTGTGTTGACTTATCTTGCATGGTTCTTATGATTCTATCTCTCAAATTGCTCATGGTTATTAGATTTAGATTTAGATCTGATTCAATGCTGTGCAGAAAACACCATCAACAGATTGGCGCTAGAAGGAGGGCGAACAAGGTGACATTGCTGGAAGATTGAATGAGCCTCTATGTTGAAAATCTGAGATATGGCAGATCTCAAAATCCGAAAATACAAGCTCCAAGTCAAGATGGAAAAGCAGCGTTATGTTTTTCATAATGGAAACAGTCTTCAGATTGACTTTTTTCAAATCTGATTTCCTTTCATCGAAATGGTGCAGAGTCCATGATGCAGCCCATTCAGAGTTCATCTGTCATTCGTGTGGGGACATTATCTTTAAAGTTGGAGAATACCTGGAGTGGAAAGGTGAGTTAAGCAAAGAGTGCACTGCAGAAGGGTTGACTAGTTCTGAATCCAGGGATGGCATTGCAACTGATGTTGACGTGACTTTGGAAGGAACTGAGTGTCATGAAGATGAATCTGAGGCATCAGAGATAACAGAGGAATATTTAAGTGAAGAATCACCTATGGAGATCAAGGAGGATGCTCATGTGGAGGCTAGTCAAGTTCCGGGAAACATAGTGGGGGCTGAAAAAGAGGTTCCTTTCCAAGATAAGGACTTGATGCAGACCAGATACAAAGAGTTTGTTGCCAAAATTATAAGAGATTGGTCAAGCCTAGGTTTTGGAGTCTACCTAGAGGAGCTGTTGTTACCAGCTTGGTGCAGGATACATGAGGAAGAGCATTCAGAATTCACCTGTTTCCAATGCCAGACAGTCACAAAGGAGGTGAAGGAACAAGTACAACTACTCTTACATGCAAATGATACACAGATAGGTACATCAGACGAGTCTCTGACTGAGGGATGTCAACCAGTTGCTGATGAAGGTCTTGAAGAACATGAGGAAGCACTCAGTAAAATGGTCAACGTTCTTAATGATTGTGATCAAGATTCTGAGCTAGTGCCAACAAAAGATGAATTCAGGGAGTCTTCTCATTTATCTAAATTTTTTTTCCTCAGCTTATTGATGAGTTGCACAATGAAAACTCACAGATTCTATGTATTATTGATGGGGTAGCTAATGTGGTTCATGCTAATGTGCAGGAGAATATGAATGATGTTGAAAACATAAATGTTGCAGTCAGTATTGGTGAACATGCTCCAACTTTTCCAGGTGAAAATTTCCATGTTCATAGTTCAGAAAGTCTTCGATATGAATTTCACTCTGCATCATGTAATGATTCCTCTAATTCTATCTTGCATGTTTCAAATGCAAGTGGAATATTGCACTATCAATGGAGACCCCCTGATGACACTATGATCAACTCTTCACAAGTGCAGGATGATGAACACAACATTCAGTCTGCAGAAATGCAAAATCAGGTTGTTTCTTTCTTTGCTGAAAATTTTGAATCTTGTCAATTTGATTATGGAGATTTAGGAAAGACAACTTGCATATAGGTTAATCATGGTCCTAATGAGTTACCTCAGTTACTAGTTATTCCTAATTTTGACATAGAGTTTGAATGCTACAATGTAGAGATTTATTTTTATGAATATAAAGACAGGTTTGCATTTATGAGGACTGTTACCTTCACTTTATTGCTTGTCCATGCATTAATTAATCATATGGGGATGAGTCTCAGTTCATCCTATCTGATCGTGAGCCACTTTGAGTCTCTCTGTACATAGTGTTGATTTGAATAAATGCAGTTTGGTCTGCCTTTCTTTTGCTTTTGTCTATTTTGTTTTCTTTATGATAGATTGTTTTAGTTTAGATTGCTTTTCCTTGCTTCGGTCTTGACTAGTTTAGTTTGCTTTGGGTTTCGGTCGAGTTGTTTTGCTTCTCTGGCTTGGGTTTTCTATCTTTTGGTTGGGGAAGTGTGTTTCCTGTGCAATAATTCTTTATTATTTGGGATTGTTCTAAGTGTTTACTGATGGACTTTAATCGGGTGTCTTGAATTAATGGTCAAAGATCTTTTGTTGGTGTCAAGCAGTCTGAATGTTTGATTTAAAGAGAATGGGTCATTGGTTTGACTCAAATCTGAAGTATTCTGAAATCTTATATCCTTCATTCATCTTAAGAATCTGAAGGTTGCAGTAGAGTCCTTGCAAGGTCTTGTTGGGTGAAAAATCATATTTCTGCTTCAGTACCACTGTGGTTCTCAGCCCTAAGTGTGGACTTCACTGTTCACAGGTTGAAATAAAAAGAGTGAAAAAGAAATGAAATATCAAAATGAAAGAAAAAAAGAAGAAGAAAGAAGAGAAAATATTGAAAATCAAAATAATGAATTCAACTTATCAGGAGTATCTAAATATCTCTACCGGGGCTATGGATGTCTAACTGGCAGTAGAGCTATGTTCAGGAGAATCACAGCGATAACCTCGTTGGGGCTATAGACGCCTGACTGGCAGCGAGGCTCTATCCAGGTTGCTTTTGGAGCTAGAATCTTTACGTAGCCTAACCTGACTGAGCTTGGTTTCTACAGTAGCTCAAGGAGGGAAATGAACTCACTTGCACACACTTGGATTTTTAGTTTATTGAAGGTTTAGTCTACCTTTGGTTATGATTCTTTAGTCTTGCATTTTGATTTGTTTGCCTAATAGGGAGATCGAAACCAGAGATTTTGGGTTCATGATTCTTGTTCATCATCAAAATGTTCTAAAACATTTTCCCAGCGGAGTCGCCATTTGTTGTGCAGTTTTGCACACACACCCCACTGAATGTGGGGACCCTCTTTTTGCTCTAGCTTTTGGTGTCTTTTGGCCCCTTAATTTTATTGATTTCATTGCCTTTGGAGGTCCTTAGATGTTCATCCTGCTTGCCCAAATGATTTCCCCAGGTTACACTTTGAAAAAACTAAGTTTTGAGCAAAATCCGGGTTTTTACCCCAATCCGAAATTTTTCGGTTTGTCCGGATTTTCCCGGATTCTGCTCAAAGTCCGGCTCTGTGCAAAAATCCGGGTTTTTAGTCCAGTCCGGAATTTTCCGCTCCATCCGGATTTTCCCGATTTCCATGAAAATTCTGGATCCGAGTGAAGTCCGGGTTTTTGCCTGCGTTCGGGATTTTCCTAGATTTCTTCAGTTTTCCGGAATGTGCAAAAGTCCAAAATTTTATGCCATCCGCGAAAATATGGTCCACCTGGATTTTTCTGGATTTTCTGCCAGGCTTTGTGCAAATTGAAATACTGGATTAAATTGATGAATTTGATGATAAATGCTCAACACCCCATGCTTAATTTGATATATTACACGATGTTGCACGCATTCTTGGTTCGTTTTGATGATCTATTATTGAAATTTTTGCCTTATTTAGTCCAGTCCGGGATTTTCCTGTCCGCCTGGATTTCCCCGGATTCTGGTCTGGAATTCGCCTAGCCTGGAATTTCCTGGTTTTCCCCTTGGTCTGCTTTCCCGAAATGGAAATTTTTCCGAAAATAATTATTTTTTCCAAAAGTGGAAATTTTTAGAAATGATCATGAAAATTTCTTGAGGATAAAAACATAAAATTTGAAAATAAAATTTCCAAAAATGGAAAAATTTTGAAAATGAAGTTTCCTTATAAAATGTAAGTTTTTCTTATAGGCCAAGATTTTATTCGAATTTAATTTGGACATGTGGGCTATTAATGATGATATCTATTTTTTCAGGACTAAAGAAATATTAGAAGGGGGACTTGCATATGGATTCGTGCCAAAAGGGGAATCTGGAAATGTTCAATTTAAATTTTCAAAGTGGGACTTGCCTAAGAATCTGTGCCAAAACTGTCTACAGCTAGAGGACTTTCTGGAAGAAACGTAAATTTGATTTTGCTGGAGATCGTAGGCCGACATGGATAATATTCATGCATTTAATGCAAATCTTGTCCTATTTTGAAATTCTCCTGGCCGACCTGTTTTGGGGCCAGTTATTATTGTAAAATCAAATTGGGCCGACATGTTTGGGGTTCTCTATAAATGGAATTTGTGCCTCATTTGTAAAGGGGGAAGATTTTAGGAGTTTGACTAGGCCAAAATTTTGCTAAGTTAGAAGGCCAGAATTGGCAAATAGTTTTTAGAATTAGCTGTAGGAGATGAGAGACTTGAAATTGTTATGCAATGTTGGAGAAGTAATGCAATTGGATTGTTGATTTGGCAAACTTTGTATTTATTTTTGACAGTTTTTATGGTTTCTTGTTCTTGATTCTCAGATATTAGATGTTAGATGTTAGATTTTAGCTCTTTTACAATGATGGTGAAATGTTAATAATGTTGATCGATTTCCAGTCCATACTTTTAGCAATTTGCTGATTGTAGATTGCTGTGTAAAGTTAGTTTGGGCCTCACTTCTATGCTAAGTTCAACTGTGAATGCTTGTTTAAATTGTGCCAGCAGTTGGGTATGTGAATGAATGTTCAAAGTCTGAAAATCTTTGGATTTTCCTAGAAGATTGCACCATTTCTGTGTAGTTGCAGGTTTGTCCTTGATCAAGCAGAGATCGGTTTTGTTAGGGATCTGTCCATTTGCAGCTTTCATGATTGATCTTAGGAGTTAGAATAAATAGAATCTCTCTAAACCTTTATCTCTTTTTGCTTTTATTTTGAATTTGGGTTAGTTTTAGGATTGAAAGCATCATTATATTGTTGCATCGATGAAAATTCACTTCGGCATTGTTCATTTTGTAAGGCCTTGTGATTACCAGCATTTTCACATATTATCGAGTTGTTTATGCATTTTCATGACGACATCCAGAGACCTTGGGGTGATTTTCAGCAATTTATTGTTGAAGATTATCTTTCAGAGAGATAGAATATCATTTTCTATCGAGTTGTTGTTGTCGCGAGAAAACACCATCAACGAGGAAGGATGATTAGAGTTTGTAAAATAAATATTCAAAAAAATCCCTGATAATGTAATGATTGTTGTGCAAGTGCAACATGCCCAAAAGAAAATAGGGAAACCAAAAAGAAAATGCAAAAAAAGAAGCAAACTTAACCTAAACCAAAGAAAACCTAAACTAGCCAAAAACATAAAGCAAACCAAAACAAAACAAAACAAAGAAACCAACACCTAACCTACCTATTTACAAGGGAAAGAGTTGCAAGCAGCTCAGGATTGGAAGTAATGCTTCAAATATTGCTCATTGATAGGCAATGGGACATCCTCTCCAATGAGAGTTTTCAAGCGAAAAGCATTATCTCCTAGTGTCTCTGAAATCTGGTAGGAGCCAAGCCAAAGCTTATCAAATTTTCCACACTCCCTTTTTCTATCATGTGATTTATCCCAATAGAGAACCAAGTCAAAGATCTGAAAGGCTTTCACATTGGCTCTCCTATCAAACCATCTTTTAACAACACTTTGATGTTTAGCAAAGTTTTCTAAGGCTTCATATCTTTTCTCTTCAAGGTGTATAATTTTAGCCAAGCAGGTCTCACACCTATCCCCTTCATCATAGTAATCATTGATAAATTGCAAAGTGGGAATCTTCAATTGAATTGGGAAAACTAGCTACAAACCATACACAAGCTGATAGGGAGAGATTCCTAGAGAGGCCTTATGTCTAGTGTGATCTGCCCAAAGAGAAAATCTAAGTTGGGTGTGCCAATCTTTGGGATTCCTCTCTAACAATTTATGGATGACTATTAAAAGATTCTTATTTGAAGACTCAGCCAAACCGTTATCTTATGGGTAGTAATTAGAATAAAACTTAACAATGATTCCATGGTCAAAATCCCAACTTGAAAAATTTAATGATGCAAATGCAGGACCATTATCACAGACCAAAGAAAATGAGCAACCAAAGCGATTGATAATACCTGATTCTAGAAAATTGATTACCACTTCAAAAGTGCACTGCTTACAAGCAAGAGCTTCAATCCATCTACTAAATTAATCAGTTATGGTGAGAATGTACCTGTGGCCTGCAAAGGAAGGTGGGTTGATTAGACCAATAAAGTCCAAACCTCATTGTACAAATGGTTTTACCTCTATGACTAGTTGAAGTGGGAGGGCTACATACTTCTCCTTACTTGTAGTTTGAAACACATGGTAGGTCCTCACATGGTTGTGGGCATCTTTGAACAAAGTGGGCTAGTAATAGCCTACCCTTAGAATCTAATTCATAGTAGTTGATGTAGCACTATGGCCTATGCCATACCTATCATGGAATTTAGTCATCACTTTTTCAGCTTCCTCCTTCCTAAGACAGCGAAGGTCAATGCCTTCATGATTCTTTTTCTATAAAACAACACCCTTTAACATGAATTTGTCACTTTTCAAACACAAAGATCTTTGTTGCATTGCATTAAGATGATTAGGACATTGTTGATTTAAAAGATAGTAGATAATGTCATCATACCAATCCCCTGGGGGAACTTCTTGGAGGTGATAGTGTTGGGCTGTGAGATTGGGACCCATTTCAGCCATTGTCTTAGTTAATCCCTATCCTCTTACCAATTTCATTGGCCAAATCTCAATATCATATTCCTACAACATTTTCATCCACTTCACTCTTTGTTCTCCCAATTCATTTTGCATTAGTAAAAGCTTAACTATAGGATCAAGCACTATCACAAAGACCTTATTTCTCAAGATGTAATGCCTGAATTTCTTTACAGCTCTGACAAAAGCATAAGCCTACTTCTCTACACTGAGATATCTCAATTCCTCATCTTTTAAACAAGCACTCATGAAATCTATAGGATGCTCATTTCCTTGGTTCAATTTATGGGTTAACATTCCAGCACAAGAGTTAAATGATGCAAAAGAATATATATAAAAAGGTTTGGAATAATCAGGACTCACCAATACTGGAGCATCAGCTATTGCCCTCTTAATTTCTGCAAATGCCTCTTTTTCCTCTACACTCCACTCAACCTTTGCATCTTGCTTCAACATTGCATTCAATGGTTTAACTATTTCTACAAATCCAGTGATAAACTTCTTGAGGAAGTTTATTTTTCCAAAGAATGACTTCATTTTCTTTTTACTTGCAAGAGGCTAAATCTTAAGTATGGCCTCTAGTCGCTCTGGAGCAATAGTGATACCCTTTTCTGAGATAACATGCCCTAACAGTTTCCCTTCAGTAACTCCAAAGATACATTTCCTCTGGAGTACATACCTTGCCAATAAAAAAATTCTTAACATTATCTAGAGTTCCCATATTATAGGTATCACACTGACTGTTGATGGATTCCTTCTTGGCCTGTTGTTCCTGATCTTTAATCCTATACAGATCAAATATTCTCTCTAGTTGTACCATCCCCCTCAAAATAGTGTTGGTCTTTAGGTTGATGACTCCTTCTAGGTCCATCTCCACCTCTTGAGGCTCCACTTCATCAATTATCTGAGGTAAACACATCAGAACTCATAATAAAATCAAGAATATGTTTGTCATCCTCAAACACCTAAAAATTAGTTACATTGGCAAGCACCAATGGCACTAGAGTGAGCTCTACAGTAAACTTCTTCAAGCCTGAAAGTGACAAGGGCTATAATGTAATGGCTGCCTGAGCTAAAGCATCAATAGTTTGGTTTTTAATGTGAGGTATCAATTGAATGTTGAAAGAATCAAACCCCTCAATAAGATCCCATACTTTATGCCTATAATTAGTCATTCTTCTATCATGACATGAGTACTATTTTCTAACTTTCCTAACCACCAATTATGAATCTCCAAACACTTGCAAAATTTTAACCTTCTTTCTTAATGCCATAGCAATTCATGAATCAAAGCCTCATATTCAGCTACATTATTAGTATAGTGGAATTGGAGTCTATGAGCAGCAAAAAAGGTTTTACATTTAGGACTAATCAGCTCAAACCCTGCCCCAGCACCTTGCTTGGATTTGATCCATCAAATCTAAGTGTTCAACAGCCAGCAGTCCCTAATCCTCTTGGCTTGCCTTTAGTTTTGCTACTACTAGGAGGTTCTTCATAAGGCATTATACTTTTACCCTTGGGATCATCTTGAGTACTTTGCATGCTTATCCTAACAGTTGGGGTTGGATTGATGGATCTTTGTATCTGCTCCACTATTGTCTGGCATAGGTAGCATTCCAATTCTGAAGGGGAAGCATTATGGACTGTACACCAATTTGGAAGAAGTAACTCCTCCAAATTCATATCTCTACCCAATTGAATTTGATCCTCTATACATTTCTAGATGAATTCTTGGAAGTTATCCAACAAACTAATTTGACTGTCTTCCTGGTCCTCACCTTCCTCTATTGGTTCAACCAATGCCCTAGTGTTGTTGGATTCAAATGTAAGCTCACCAGGTGTACTCTAAAACATAAAAATTTCCTCTACATCTGACTCTAAAACAGGAGTTTCCAATACATAATTCCCTAGAATAACTTCTAATACCAATATTTCATTTGAAGTATTCAGGTATTTAGTAATTACATACTACATTTTAGGCTCCCTTTCAATCTGGATTTGATTCGGTACTCCTTTCTAGGGAAGCCACATGTGGGAATGATTAGTTGATACATATCGGTTTAGTGTGTTGGTGAAATATCTACCTAAGATCATACCATAAGTGTCAGGAATTTCTTCAACTTGAATATTAATTACTTGTTGAATCCTGGGATCTGACATAATCTACATAGGAATCATATTTAGTTCTCCCACTACATTCACCTTTGTTTTGTCCAACTGAGTGAATTTTTGTTGAGAGGTTGCAAGAGTAATACCTAGGGCTCTACAAACAGCAAAAGACAACATTTGTGGAGCTTCTAAGTCTAAAAGGAAATTGTGCAAATTCTTTCCAAAGAGATGAACAGAGATTAGAAAAGGAGGAGTTTTACTTTTTCCTTGAAATAGACTTAGCTGAGTATCAGCTTGTGCAAATTGACTCTTATCCTTTTCCTTCCCTTTATCTCTAGGTTGTGTTTGGACTTGACCTTGATCTTTTGGCACTTGGGAACTAGAGGTCTTCCTAGCCACTTCACTAGTTATATTTTCTTGAGGGGCTACATTTGGCCTAAAGGCTCCTAGGACTGCATTTATGATAGCAGGAACTCTTAGTAACTCAAAAACAAAGACTTACCTTTAATTTCTTGAGTTATTTAGCCACATAATCACTTAACTACTCCATCTTCATATCAGTATGAAATTCCTTGAGATGATTCACTAGCTTCTCCTTACCTTCATCCATGTTCTTTCCTCTAGCAAAATTAAACTATCCTCCTTTCGAAAAATATTGTGTGGGCACATGAGGATATGATGGATTATTGCTTGCATTTGGATCAAGTGGTGTAGTGAAGTTGTTGGGAGGGATTGATGTAGTGAATGGACCTCCAGCTTGTGGATTTATGTTGGGCCTATTCCTCAAGTCATATTTTCTTGTAGGTTGTTAGAACATTTGAACTTCTTCAATGCCACTCTCTTCTTCATCTAAAGGACCATTGTCATTCTTCATTTCTTCATTGAAAAATTGTGAAATTCCATCTCCATTGTATACTTGTTCTGCTTTATCATCATGTTCACTTACCTCTTCTTCTGGCCTATTCTCTTCACTTTGTGGGAAAGGAGTGTGATTCAGCACCATTACTGAGGAGTCATAAGGATTGGATGGTACTAGATCTTGATTGTTGGAACTATTTTCCACCTCATACTGAAAGATGGATGTAGCAGTCTAGAACTCGGGGCAGTCCAACTCAGAATGTTGATTTGTCTTGTGGAGTCTACACCATCTAGATAAAGCTACATCTGCTAGATAAACACCACTTGGAGGCTTCTCCTGATTAGGAGGTTGATCCAATGGAGTAGGGAAACCTCCATTTTTTGGCCTTGTATTCCATGTCCTACTCTAAATAAGGTGGTTGTCTCCTTTCAAATCCTTGTCCACCCATCTATGCTCTTTCAAAATTTTGACCAGATGATTTCCCTTTGTCAAAAAAATTCACATGTCCTTGTGCAGAATCTCGACTCTCCCTATTATAATTGGACTACATATTCCTCTGAGTAGCTTGGAGTCGACTATTCTGATTCCTCGGGTATGTTACTTCCATGTTCAACTTCTTCACCTACTCCGTTAGCTCATCCAATCTTTCCTTTTCGGGATTACTATAAGGCATTGAATTCACATTGTTCTAGGAGTAGCCTGATGCTACTCCTGAACCCATGGACTGGTTTAGGACTTCAGAATTTTGTAAGTATGTGGGAAAACCAGCCTATTGTTGTGCATGGAGGGGTTGATTGACACTTTGTTGAGGATAATTGGTGATTGGTTGAGCTTGGTTCATTAGGGGACCCAGATGTGGAACCAAAGGAAATTGTGGGACCGGATTCATAATGGGGCTATGGTTGGTCAAAACCTGGTTGATTGGTTGGATTTTTCCTAGATGAGCAGCAAGTCCTAAAGATGGCAAGGGTCTAGAAAAATGCTACCTCAGATCTGTGCTAAGCTTGACATCCTCTGCATAAGCATCAAGCAGACTATTCGGAGGATTGGGCCTCCACTTAAGGAAAGTGGTTGTAAGACTATCAAGAGATTCATAATAAACTTCTAAAGTAGTAGCATGATCTACAGGGTAACAAGCCTACAACCTAGTATATGCTCAATGAAATCTATTATTGAATGACCCTATAGGCTCGTTAACTTCTCTCTTAACCTTAGTGAATTGCAGATACAGCTCATTAGCACTAATAGGGATCTTAAACTTCTATAGAAATGCATTTTCAAGTTCATTCCAATTGTGAATTGACCCAACAGGAAAATAATTGTACCAATAAAAAGCATCTTCTCCTAGAGAATAAGGGAAAATTCTACATGCAACATCCTCATGATTAATCCCTCTATCTCTAAGACAATTTTGGAAAATCCTAATGTGTTCCTCTCTAGTTATATTAGGGTCATTGATTGAAATTTAGAGCAGAAATGTTTAGGATTCTTGGGCATGACATTGTAGTTATTAAATGACAAAGGTGATGGATTGTTTCCAAGAAAGCCATTGGTGGTGGTGGAGGTGGTAAAGGTTGATTTATGACTAGTTGGGGTTACTGAATGGGAATGACCTTAGAATTAGATGATAATGGGCTCGATGAGGATGAGGACGATGGAGAGGATGCAAATTTTGGGGCAGATAATGACTCTCCCCTTCTTCTAGTCCTCCTTGACCTACTAGGGGCTTGCAATTCTTGAAAATATTCATCCCCTGGCATAGATCTAGTCCTTCGAAATCTCTCAGGAGAAATGGTAGATAGAAAATGATCTAGCTTGCTTATTCAAGCCCTCCTTCTAGCACAAATATGTTGATGGTGTTTTCTACACAGCAACAACTCAGACAAAATACAAGTATCCTATCTCTCTTGAAAGATAAATCTCTATCACTAAGCCTCAAGAGATAACCCCAAGGTCTCTAATGTCAGGTCTTGAAAATGAAAAAATGACTCAGATAATATGTGAAAATGTTGGTAATCACAAGGGACCTTACAAAACAAATACTAAACACTTCAGACTTATCAGATCTTGCAATGTAGTGAAACTTTTAATCCTAAATCTAATCTAGATTCTCAAATAAATAACAAAAGATAAAGGGTTTAGAGAGATCTTAAAATTAAACTAATTCCTAATACCAACAATGCAAATGATTAAACATTCAAAGTGGACCAATCCTTCAAAACCAATTCTCGCTTAACCTAGATCAAACCTGCAATCTCACAGAAACAGTGCAATCTTCTAAGGAATTAAAGATTTTTAGATCATGAAGCATTCACCCAATTCAACGTTATTCAATAATTGAAATGAATAAATACCCACAATTGAACTTAGCACAAATTTAAGGCCAAGAATAACTTTACACAACAACTTACAATCAGCAAGCTGCTAAAAGTATGGACCAAGGATTTCTCAAACACTTCAAATATCAAATCATCAACACCATTGCATCATATCTAAATCTAAAATCTAACATGTAACTAATAATTTCAAAGCAATCTCAAAGATATGGAATAATAAAAACCATTCCAAATGAAACAACATAAGAAAGAGCACCAAAGAACAATGTCTTTACTTATATTGAATCACCCAATATTGCAACATTTCAAGTATTCAATGTAGCAGCACTTGCTATCAAAAAATGCTAACTCCTAACTCAACTCTAGCTCTGGCAACTACAACTTAACTCTTTCTAACCCTTACAAAGGAGGCTTGAACCTCAATTTATAAAGAAATCTCACTAGGTCAGCCCAATTTAGGGTTTACATTCATAGGTCGGCTAGACAACTCAGCCTAGAAAGTTCTAACTAAAAATAAAATTTGCATTTAATATTTGGGGCTTCATCCAGGTCGGCTTGGGTTCTTCCAATAATATCTATTTGAGGGCACAAAACCTGAGGTCACCCATCTAGCTGGCTGGAGGTCACATGTCTGGCACAAAAATCTAGGGGACTACCTGCTAACTATTCTCCTTTTCTCCCTCCTAATCGGCTTCTAATTTATTAAATAATTCCTTGGCCTTCTCCAATATTTCTTTCACATCTTCTAGGTCTGGAACTAGAATAAACTTGATTCTAGTTTTATGATTTTTGAATTCCTCCAAGTATTGAAGCATTACCTTATTCCATTCCATCTACAACTCATGGTATTTATCAAATTTAGAAATGTAGATAGCTTCATCCTCCAGATTTTCCTTAGTGATTGGAGCACCATCAGAAGGAGAATATATCTCGTGCCACCATCCCTACAATCTACCAATGTTCATGTTCTTCTGTCCAGATTTCATCCTTCCAGTCATTATCTCCAAGAAACTAATGCAACTGTTGTATATTTCCTTCATTTTCCCTTGCAGTTTCATTATCCTCTTCAAGGCCTTTGTGAGGAGCTCCTTCCTGTAATTCCAAACTTCAACCCATTCCTTCACCTTGCCAACTTCATTTCGAGAAAGGATGTCCAATTTATCCATTTCTTTCTTTGACACCTGCAAAATATTCTTAAACTCATTTGTAGTTGAGTCATCAATTTTGTTGCAATTTGCAGAAAATTGTGAAGTATGCTCAAGAAAGTCAACATAATTAGTGTGTATCTTCAAAATCTGCTCAATTGCTTAATCTCCTCTGCTGCTAACGTCCTTGAGCCAACTATGATTACAATGCATAGAGGACTTTAATCTTTCAATTTCTATAACTGCCTCCTTAGGAAACAATCCTTTTGGCACAATCCCTTCACTTCCCATAGTCTACAAAGGCTTCATCAAGTGCTGTACATATTTATAAAGATCATTCAATTGTTTTTGTAATTTTTCTTCCTCCTATGTCTCCCTCTCCAATCTCCTTAGGATGGCATGAGAAGATTCATGAAACTCTTCTTTTTCTTGTTCCTTGGTAGAAGGCCCTAGGTTGATTGTTTACACCTTGTAGTTTGATGGCCTAAATTCATCCTTAAACTTATCTGCTGCAGGAATAGCCACATGAACCACCCTATTATTAAATTCATCTATGGACATTTTAGAAATTGTCTTGGCCATATTCCTTTGCTTGGGCTATCCCCATTGTTCAAGCAACTTATCCCAGCTTGGGGCTTTCTCTTGTACAATGATTGGTTTCTTACTAAGCCTCCTTTTGAACCATTCCAAAGTTGTAGATGGCTCAATTATCACCTCTTGTTGGGACTATCAACCACATTCACTTCAACATCTTCCTCTATTTCTAGTTGATTTTCTTGTTCATCATATTCTTGATGAGGACTATCAGTAAGTTCTTTGTTTTCCCTTTCCTCGGGGTGATCTTCCTATTCATCAATTATTACCTTCTCAGGGTACTTTGATTCTTTTCCTTGAACAACTTCAGACTCTATGTTCTTGCTTTCTACTCCAGAGGTGGATTGTCTTATTTCTTGTACAAACTTCCTCCATTCTCCACTATTAGGAGTGGAAATCTCACCATTTTCTCCATTTAGTTGTTCAGGATTGTTAGATATTTTCCCCTCATGAATTGCTTCTTCAGAAACTTCCACATTTTTATGTGGAGAAGGAATGAGAGAATTATTTCCTATAGTTGTTCTCTTCTCTACATCATCAGTAGGTGCCTCTTCATCTTGCACCTCCTCTTCTACAATTCTCACTTCTTCCACTAGAGAAACCTTTTGCTTAGGAGAGTTCCTTCTAACATATACCTAGGGCTTTCCCCCTGAACTTTCTAAATCAACAACTTTTGTTGCAGAAGGAGCATTTGTGGTAGCTTCACCTTTCCTAGATTTTGTAGCATTTTACCTTTATATGATTATTCTTCTTTTCCTCACTGGTTGTGAGGTCTCACCTTCCTAAACATTAGTGCCAACTTGAGGAGCTCTCTTATTCTTTGGAGATGGATTCTCTCCTTTTTTTACCTATACTTGGCTCCTTGTTCTCCTCTTGATAGATATTGGTTCATCTACTTCTTCATGGACTTCCTCCTCATGGGGTTGAGCAGCCTCATCTTCTTTATTTACTTTAGCTTCTTCATCCTGAGACTCCAAGTCTCCCATTAATTAATAGGTGAACTTGACACCTTTAGATTCCAATTCCAACACTTTGTGTTTGACCCACAACCTAGAGTACTTCTTTACTAGTTTAGTGACCTAATTCAAATCTATGACTTCTTCCTCTAACCAATTGATAGGAGGTAGTGGCTTATTCCTATAAGGCTCATAATCATGATATTGAACCAGATTTACCTCCTCATCCTGTACCTGATTAGGTACTTGTGCTACTTTATACAACCTTATCAAATTGAGGGGGAATCTAGAAAATTTTATCTGAAGGACATCAAATTAATCCCTACAATTGGCCCAATAGTCCTCTATGTGGTCCTTGTGCCCGAAAGTTCTATTGGCATACTTCATGGCTCTACCATAAGGAACAAAATTATTTTTTGTTGGTGTGGAAATACAGCTCAAATTGGGCCATTTCCTTCTCAAAATGTTGAGTACTTTGAATAGAAGGACAGGCCTCCAAAGTTCCCATTCTAAGTGGGAATTTTGATCCCAATCCTTTCTTCTTTATATTGCCTTTTTGTAGGATCTCTTTGAAGCCTACCATCTGTCTATTCAATTATAGCATTAGGAGCTTATTGGTGGGATACCGGGGTAGTCTGAGAGGGACCACTAGAGACCCTTGTATTCGGATGTATGTGAATATTTGGAACTAGATGAACCACTGGCCATATTGCTTGATCAAATCCATGGCATCAGTAGAAACCCTGACAAGACGAGCATCCTGCAACAATCTGGGAATATACATGAAAAAGGCATCATTATCTCTTCTATAATTAGATGTTTTGTGTTGTAGCTATGGGTACACATCCCATTTCTTATCTTGTCCTAAGGTTCCTTTGCAGCGAAGACCCTTGCATTTGTTCTTGTGTGCCAACATATAAACAAGATAGGAGGTCATAGTGAACCTGTTAGTTTCTTGTACACTCCTCAATTGAGCATCCAGATTATTGCTTATGATCCTTGCCCAGTGATAATGTTTGTTAGCCATAATTTGTGTAATGGGATGGAATGTCCAAGTTTGAAATATGTGGGCCTCTTCCACTCCCATAACTCTGCCAAAAATAGTTATGATATCAAGATATTCTTGTTGAAATCACTTTGATGTAGTTGCTTGGGTAACTTTGAGTAGTGTGGCTTGGGTTTCAATATCCATGAATTATTCATGATCTCTAAAGCTCTGTTGGGGTCTTGTTCATAGAACTTGATTGCTTTCCCAATAATTTCCTCTATGAGTTTTTGATGAGAGGCAATGTTGAAGACCTCTGCAATGGACTCCTCGGTTAAGTTAGTCATGACTCTACCTTGTGTCCCAATTATGATTCTTGTTTTGGAGTCATAATGCTTTGCACACTCAAAGACCAACTTAGGACATAGTTGTGTTGGAGGGAACCCTGCTACCTATGCCAATCTAGTGTGAGTGATCTTATAAACTAGCTCAGTTAGTGCATTCTCGAACATCCTATGTTGAAAGTCATCAAAATCCACATGGCCCATGTTTGTATCTATAATCTTAGACCATGCGGAGGAAATATTTTTATTTGTCCATGTGCCCTTGAAGTCGTACTTAATCCTTTCTTGTCTTCTCCTGACCTCTTCTTGCACTAGAGCTACTTTTATCTTGGTGGTTTTGTCAAGACTATCCTTAGCCTCAATTTTTTAGAGAAAAGACCATAATCACCAAAATGAAAAATAATAATATATCCACTTTATGGTGCACCAACATGAGATAATAATGCTAATAACAATTCAAATTATAATGCAAGCAACTCACTTCATCAAATTTCATGTAAATCCCACTCAAATGAATTGATATCCACTAATAAATGCCAATAAATCATCATATGTCACTCATTTATCAAAGGTAGTCAAAATTCAATACATAAAGGGAAAGTTCAAATTCTCTGACCAAACTAAGGTTCAGCTAATCCAAGCAAGCTCGTATTTTCGGAACTTAGCCAATCATATGCATTTTCTCAATTAATCAAGTGGAATTGATGATGGATGAAGTGCATCGATTCAATCAATCATGTTCAAGCTTTGATCACTTCAAAGACACCCCATAGATTACATTTGTTCTAAATTTCAAGTGTTTTGAGGCATTGGGTTTCAATCATTCACAAGGTTCGGGTACTTCTAGGGACCTCGGATTACCTAGGTGAACTAACATTTGGGTAATCCGAGCTTGATTGGATTTTTCAATGAGACTTCAAGCTCAAAATTTGACTAAGTGTTGATCACTTGGGCTGGGGTCCTAGGTCAATCATGAGACTAAGATAATCTAAGGGGGCTGACATTCTCCGAGTGGATTAGAGCTCGAAAAATCTGAGGTCCCTCAGAATTTATGCATTTTGCACAGGCTTGAGATTTCACTAAGTAATGAATCTTGATCTCTTCAAATTGATAAAAGATGAACACTTAATCGCTTTAAGATTGAATCATTTGAATAGCATCATGAATTTTATTCAAACAACTTCAAAATCATCGACAGCAATCACTTTATCGAACTTGAAATCTTAAAAAACTATAGTTTCGGTGAGTAATGAAAACCAGAAAGCCACTCCAAATTCTAATTATCAATCACAGATGAAATATGCAATGAGATGGGTTTTGAAAGAAATCAACAGGTTTTGTTCACTCAACATGAACAGATGAAACCCTACTCTTGACCCCCTTTCAGAATAACCCTTTTTAAAGAACCGAAAACCCCAAACGATGGAACAAAACTCAATATTCAACCCAACAGATGGCCAATCTACTCGATGATTCATCAATAAAGCTCAAATGAAACAAGATCACTGAAAAGTAATTGAAATCTTACTGTGAAATCTCATGCAACAAAGGAAAATCCCAATAACAAGGCAGTGATGAAGGATAAGAACCCTAAATGATCACAGGAAAATTATGCCCAATGCCAGATCTCAATATCAAACTCAATACCAAATGCCTGGCGGTGCAAACTCTATCTGACCTCGAGCTTTCAACAATATGGAATGAACAAATGACCATTTTTTCTTTATTTATTCCCCAAATTAGTCTTTTGAACTCATTAATTTCAAGCAATAAATGCTAGTACGGGTGTCTGAGGAAATCTCGAAAATACAATAGAAGCTTGGATTCGGGTAATCTGAGGTGTCTTGGATTATCTGACTAGACTAAGGTTTGGGTAATCTGAGGTACCTCAGAATTACTGAAAATTCTCATAACTTAGTCAATTTTTCCTTGAATCTGAAATTTCAAGTGTGGGTTCATTTTTCAAGAGTAAAGCCATCATTTGAAGTTGGAAATTGACATCTCAAATGCAAGTTTATTGTTAAGCATAGGGGTGAATGATACCAAGACCGAGAGACTCATCCCTTAAGGGGACAAAGTCAAGACCCTTTGAAAAGCAAACAAGAAAGAAAAGCATGAAAAGAGGATCCCTGCTTTCAATGGGGCATTTGGGAAAAAACTACACAACAGAGCCCACCACACAAGGTGGACCCTAGTAAACTAGGGGCCACCAACCCCACCAACCATAGCCCACAACCCCACTAAAGGAATATATGGTTGGTGAGGTGTGCTCTCCTTTGTTTGGAGGGGTTGGTGAGGACCCCACTAACCATATTCCCCAACAACTCCATTGACCAAGGCATTCACCACCACCCATATTTTCCTTTAGGGTGGTGGGAAAAGCCTTGGTGGGGTCTACCTTTTGTATGGTGGGGTCAACAACTATGAGTGGGGGGCCACCAACCCCACCATCATATCCTCAAGTGGGGATTCTAGTTTGGGAGGGAATTTTATTTCATTTTGAGGGAAATTGGATAGTGTGTGCATCATCTGCTATCAACATCACCTACCCAATTTGAATCCACATAACCATGAATATCAAGGAAAATCTCATCTTTAGCCATATTACTATGATAATATAAGGAATAATATGAGGTATCACAAAAATATTTGAAGACTCTTTAAACTACATCCCAAAGAACTCTTCCAAGATTAAACATATATTTGGAAAGAACTCCCAATGCTTGGGAAATATCTGGTATTGTACATACCATAGCAGACATCAAACTTCCAACTGCACTCTGGTAAGGAACTCTTCTCATTTCTTTCATCTCTAATGAGGATGTTGGACAATCTAAAATAGATAACTTTGTTCTAGCTAAAATAGGAACACAAAATGGTCTACAGTCTCACACATCAAACCTCTAGAAAATTAAATTGACATACTTACTTTGGCCAAGCCATAGCTTTTTGTTCATTCAATCTCTTTTAATTTCCATCCCAAGAATAAGTTTAACTGCACCAAGACCTTCCATTTCAAATTTAATAGCAAGTTGAGATTTCAGTTTTGAAATCATACCTTTCCCTCTAACAATAAATAACAT
>VDFB02049963.1:0-52322 GCA_007258455.2 Sequoia sempervirens | reverse complement strand
AACAAGTTGGGCCAGTAATAACCAGCTCTCATAATTTTCCAAGCAGTTATCCTTGGAGCAAAGTGACCTCCTGAAACTCCATCATGAAATTCATGAAGTACCTTTTCTGTTTGATCAGCATCAATGCACCTTAATAAAACACCATTTAGATCTTTCCTGAAAAGAATATTATCAATGAGGACATAAGGAATTGATTACAATCTAAAGTATCTTCATTTTTCTCTGTCTAGACCTAGTGGACATTCACCAGTATGAAGAAAGTGGGTCATTTCTTGAACCCAACCTGCAATTGATGTAGGTATAGTGTTTTGAACATTTTGAGACTCATCTGTATTAGTTTAAACAAGACCATTTTCTGATTTCTGTGCATCTTCACAAGTGAGGCAAGTTTCTCACAAAGTCCTCTACCTCTAACAAGTTTTGTGATGTTGATGTTGACATCAAATTCCATTACTTTTGTGATCCACCTTGCTCTTTTCTCACTCAGATCTTTGTTCAACAAAAACTCCTTCACACTTGGGTGTGCAACCAAAATATGAATTTTATTGTTTGAAGCTAGAGGCTTAAACTGCTTTAGACTTCTGATCACAGCAAGAACATGTTTCTCAACAAATTTATATTTATCTTCATAATCAACAAGTACTTGACTAAAGAAAGCTATTGGCTGCTCTAAATTATCACTATTTTTTTGAACCATCATAGCAAAAATTGAACTAATGCTTCCAAAAGCATATAAGAAGAAGTCTTTAGAGAAATCTGGATTTACCAGTGTTGGAGTTGATGCTAAAGCTTCCTTGATTTCTTCAAAACTATGTTTTGCTTCTCTAGTCCAACTAAAAATTGCATTCTTTTTAAGCATGGCAGTCAAGGGCTGTAGTAAATTTGCAACATCAGGAATGAATCTCCTTAAAAATTTAATTCTCCCTAAAAAGCTCTGCAATCCTTTCTTGTGATTAGGTAATGGCAGTTCGAGTATAGCCTTAACTCTTTCAGGATCAATGGTAACTTCATCTTTTGATACTATGTGACCTAACAGTTTACCTTCATGGACTGCAAAAATACTCTTTGTCGGATTGAGAGATATTCCATATTCTCTACATTTTTCAAAAACTTGCTTGAGATGCGACAAGTGCTCATCTATATTTTTTGAATATACAGTTATGTCATCTAAGTAAACCAACAAAAATTTATGGATTAAACTTTAAACGCCATATCCATGGCATGTTGAAAGGTGGCACCAGCGTTAGATAAACCAAATGGCATCCTCTTGTAAGCCATAGTGCCCCATTTTGTGATAAATGTTGTTTTATACTGATCCTCCTCTTTGACTAGAATCTGGTTATAACTAGAATACCCATCCAGAAGAGAAAATCTCTCTGAACTAGCAACAACTTGGAGAATTTGTTCCATAGACGGTAAGGGGTAATGATCCTTTAGAGATGCTCTGTTAATATCTCTAAAATCCACACATAATCTTATCTCATCGCTCTTTTTTCTAACCGGGACAAGGTTAGAAACCCAAGATGTGTGTTTACAATATCCCACTCAACGAACTTGGTCAGCTCTTTGATCATCAAGGGTTCAAGCTTGTTCAATGGTGGTTTGTTTTTGTCTAATGTGCTTAGCACCAAGTTCTAACTCAATTGTATGTTGTGCAATATGGTGATCAAACCCCTCTTAAATCGTGTACATTGCCAAGCAAAAACATCATGATACTCTTGGCATAAAACAATGAAAGCTCTTTTATCTTTAGCTAAAAAGATTTTTCCTAATTTGAGAAGCTTACCTTTAAAGATTTCCACTTCTTCATAATGATCCTCTTTTACTTGAATGCCGACCTTGTTCTTCTTAAGCTGATCATCATAATTGAATATGGATTCCAAGGTAACTAGCCCTTTGGGAAGTTTATTTGTCTTCAACGGAATCACTTGATCATCATATTGCTGTTTGATCTTTTCTTGGTTCACTACAGAAAATTGATCTTCTTGGAGTAGAAAGGTTAAAATTTGTTCATCATTTGCAAATACCAATTAATGTTGTTATCAGGAATTGATGGCCTGATAACCACCTTGACATACTACTGTATTTTGTCCTTTTTGATATCACTTGGAATATCAAACTATGCTCCAATTGCTGCTAGTATGTCAACATTCTTATTTTGATTTCATGGAATAGAAATCAAATTGAAGCGCATTAAATTCCTTCAATTATATTCCATACTGCTTCGTAAGACTTCAAAGCATCATTCTTGGCAACATTCAACCTCTTAACTCGATTAACTATCAATTCACTATCTCCATAGACTTTCTCAACAGTCAATTCCTCTTTCCTTTCCCATCAAGGCCTTGAATGAGTCTCATACTCAACATCAAGAGCATAGAACATGCAAAAAGCAAAATGAAAGGCTGAAAAATACTTATCACCCTGTGGAGAAACCAACATTGCACCTCCACCTGCTCCATTCTTGCTTTTGGAACCATCAAAAAACATTTCACAGAGTTCACTTTGCTATTGCAACAACTGATCTATACCCTTTTCAAGGTTTGGAACCTTTGCATCAAGTTCAAGCATCACATAATTACCCATACCGACATCTTGAATAAGGTCTTCAGGACTATCCAACACATTTTCAGCTGCCCATTCATGTAACAACACATCAGGAACAACTTCTGCTTGAAGTCCTTGAGCGGTAGCCAGCTCATTGTTAGTAAAAATGACACAATTTGTGTCTGTACCAGTAGGAACAACATTGATAGGACTTGGGTTGTATGGGTCAATGTGATCTTTAGCCAACTTTTCAGATTTAATGGTAACTTTGGTTCCATATCTAGTTCTAAACAACATATGTGACCAGTCAGCTGACACATAACCTCCTATTTTAGCTGTAAAGTCTCTTGAGAGACACAAAGCAAAGAAAGGTGGGAGGTCTACAACGCATATGTCTTGAGGAACTGAAAAGTTTGGATAAGAATGAAGGGTAAGACTCAAGCCTTTAATAACACCCAATGTATTAACAGAGGTACCATCCAATTGAATCACTCCTTTCTCTAAAGGCTGATACTTTAGTCCAAGTTTATCAGCAATTTGCTTTGGCATTACAGAGCTACTAGCTCCACTATCTACCATACAATTATGAACTAACTTATCACCTATGATCACAGACACGTAAAATGGAGGTGGTTTGACTTCTTTTCCTGCTTCTTTGTTGGGTGGTTTATAATTTTCTTGAGGATTATTTGTCAACACAGTTCTGACTTGACCTATTGGAGACTCAGATTCATCATACACTTTAAAATTTGAAAAGGCTAACTGTAACATATCTTTTTGACCTAGGATAGCTAATGAATCCCACATAGACATCGTAACATTCATCTTTTTCATATTATCAAGAATATTATAAGGTACAGCTGGGTTCACTTTATGATGTACCTTTATGCCAGCATGATCATCTTGCAAGTGTGGCTGCTCCTTAAATGGGAGTTGTTGATTTCTTTGCAACCCACGAGTCACTTGAGATGTAGATGGTTCTACAGCTGTTGCTTTTCCTTTATCAACTGCTTGATCAAGCTCAAAAGATATTTTCTTTTCCCTTGTGTTAGCTACAACTAGAGAATTATCTTCATTCAATCCACAAAATTCTTCACCTTGCCAGTTAAGTAGGGTAGTATCATTGGTAAGCTGATCTTGGTGTTGTGGAGATGCATCATTGAGTGTATTTTGTTGTGAACTTGAGGCATTATGTACCATAAGTGCTTGATTAATAAGTTTGTTTGAGCAAGTGACCTGATTGTGAGGTTGGTTACAATGGTAGAACCACTCATAATCTGTTGCTAAGTTGTTTTGAATAGGGACAATATCCTTAACTGCACTAACAGGTGCTGGAGCATAAGCCTGAAAAGGTCTAGTATTTACACTCTATCTTGGGCCCTGGTAGTTGCCTTGATAAGCCTGTCTAATAACCTTGATATTGTTGTTGCTGACCTGAATTTTACTGTTGATAAGGCCTGTTATATGATTGTTGCTTTTCCAAGCTCACAAGCTTATTACCAAAATTCTGTAATAAACTTTTGATCTCATGTAACTCATTTGAAGATCTTGAAACAACAGTTTCTTGTGTTACAGCAGCTAGAACAACGGCTGATGCTGCTGGAACAGGTGGCAAAGGTGCAAAAGGTGGTATCTGCAAAGGGATATTTGAATGAATATCTGGAAATATAGGCATTGGTGGCCTAGGAGCAAGTTTACCAACTTGTATTAGGCTATTTTCAGCTCTGATTGCTACTTCAAATGCATCCAGTAGGGAAACACCCCCATTGATTGTATCATAATGGCTATATCACTGTTAAGGGCCTTCAAAAAGTACAAAAATGCATATTCTGGAGGTGGTCTCACTATTGTAGGGATTCTATCCCAGGTTCTTTGAAATATGAAATTGAAATCATTCATTTTCTCCTGATGAGCCCTCTTAAGCATAGTTAATTGCTCCAACAAAGATAAATTATCAGAGCTGTCCTGAAACTGCCTGTGTAATTTGTCACCCAACTCATCCTAGGTGGCAACTGAACCTACTCCAAGACTCCTGAACCACTGTAATGCTCTTCCTTTGAATGATGTTGCAAGTAGTCTTACAGGTAAATCTTCTTGTGTGATATGGTGCACACCACATAAGGAAGCAACATCTCATATATGTTCAATCGGGGTAGTCTGATCTTCCCCTGTGAAAATTGGAAAGCTTTTCAAAGCTGCCATTGGAATGCCATTGTGTTGTAACAAATTTAATGGACTACCTCCATTAAATGGCACAAAAGGCTAATTTCTAGGAGCAGCCATTAGAGGTGGGTGAGGTGGGTTTACTTGCACTCTAGGTGAAACAAAAAATGGGACAGCAATATGATATCTCACAGATGGAGGAGTAGATTTAGTTCTTCTAGAATAGATAAATGTTGTCCCAGTCCTTTCCATTACCCTGCCTTGTCTTTTGGGTGGTGAAAACTGCAAATATTCAAAAGGAACTAAGCTGCTCCTTGTTTGAACTCTTCTCATAAACTGTAAAAGCACTGATTCTGAAGTTCTTTCTCTTTATGGAGTCACCAAGTATGCTAAAATAACTTCTGCAAAGTCTGAAACTTATTGGTTGCATACCAAATCAACAATATAATGTGAAACTGGTCCCACCGGGCGTGCCAGAAACTATTAGCATTGGGATTTGCACCTTGTTGAACCTGATATTCAACACCTCAGTGTAACATGGGAAGACCTCTAAAGTTGTGGGTTACTTGTAAGCAAAGGTCAACCTCCGGAGAAGGTCAGCTTCCTATGGTGTCACTATTCTACTGATTCTTTTTGAAGGAAAAGGGAGAAAGAGTGCTAAAATAAATAAAGTTGTAAAAGTGAAAAGAAGTGATACACCAAACTTAAAGGGAGACAATGAAATCCAGTAGGAATTCAATTTACACAACTTGCTACTATAATGTTCATGCAATTTTCTCTGAAAGATCAAATACTTTAACTTGTAGAAGGAAGAAAAACTTCACACTGAGCAAGTGATTATATTTAACTGAAACAATCAGCAACCTGAATGAACATGGCCAACTTATAACAAGATGGTAAGGAATCAAAACCAGAGAACGCTTGAGGTAAACTATATTCCATATCTCCATGAGTTACAAAAGGATGCAAGAACTATGCCAAAGGACTGTAAAAGTCACTATATCAAAAGTTGCATCGTCCAAAACTCCCTTTCAAAGAGGAAAAAATGCCATATATACAAAAACTGTCAGCCCCTGCCCTAGGGCTTACAAAAAATATCAGCCTCCAGAAAGATCTGCCCTTAGATCTTTTTAATCAAGTTACCTCTGCATTAAATGTGTATCCCCGCTATCCATGTTAGTGAAGGATCACTCCAGGAATGGCCTCCAGATCTTTTGGAATAATCGCATTAACCTCTAGCCTCCATGTCCACCCTCAAACTTCCATTAGAGCCACCTTGAATGTGGTTGTTTTGATAATCATAAATGTCAATCTACCGCTCGCCAACAAACACCACAGTTGTCTTTGTGACTTAAGGTTTTTTCCTTTTTCCCTTTTTCCTGCTCAAGATCTTTCTGCAAGTTGGCTGTCTTTGAGAAGTAGCATCCGACCTCCTCTCAAGTAGGATCTCCACACCATTTCTTCACCGAGCTACCTTAATGGATCCTCGTGGTAAGTCCCATGCTTATGTTCTCTGTTGATCTTCTTGGCATTGGTAAAGTCGCCAATGGCTCCGCTCAGAAGCTTCCTTTGATTGGTTGAACAAATGCCACATGGGATCGCCAGATGGTCAAAGGTTATTCCTACAAACTCGCATGTCAGTGAGACACTAGCCATGTCTCCCCGATGCCACAATGCTCCATAGTAGTTATTGGCATAACTTACCACTATCAACGAGACCTCATAGCGAGCTGCAAGAGTTATATCGATATTGCCTTTATCATCACCCAAACTATTGGCAAGACTTCATCGGTTGGCAAGACGCTACAACAAGCCTCTTCATCTTTTCTCCTCAAGATCAAACTCTTTCAAGCTTTGGCAAGACTTAGCTCCGAAGACTCCTCTATTGAACTCATTCCGCTTCGCAAGACCACTAGTAGTCGGGTAAGATGTTACAATAGGCTACAAACCCTTCGGGCGTAGACTTCCCTAGGTCGGCAAGACATCACGCCGATGACACCTCCCTTCAGACCTCCATCTTTGGTGTTGACCTTATGTCAAGGCAACTCTTCAAGAAAACTTAAGTGCAATGGAGAGACATCATCCCTAAGCAAATCATTCCCCCCAATGCTGACCTTGTGAACAACTATCGGCGAGACATCCCAAGTGGAGAGAGATATGAAATTTTACAATGACCGAGATGTCTTGGCGACCATGAGGATTTCAATTGGGTATAACACACTACTAGTCGGTAAGACATTTAGCTGGTCTCAGCGACTTTCTTCTTTGAGGAGTTTTATGCCAGATCCGAATGAGGCATGCCTTCTAATAGACTTCCTTGAGAAATATCATTGGGTGTATGATTTAATCTTGCACAACAATGTCCCTATTTGGCCTTCATGAACATTTAAAACATAGATTGCCCTGCCTGATTGAGCCTGTAGGTGAAAATCAGGGTAACAGCAGCCTTTACCAAGTTTACAATACATTAGTTTAGACTCTACAATGAGGATGACAATAGGTTTATTATGAATGAAAATTTATTATGGATGAAAATGAGTGGATGTGATGGATGATTTGTTTCTTTTTCAAATGTTTCAAATGTTTTTTACTTTTGAAATGTTTTGAAACTATTTTTGGTATTTTGATGTTTTGTCAAGTTTGTTTTTGGTATTTTTTCATTTTTCGAGCTTGTTTTTGGTATTTTTGCAATATATGGATGTTTTGGAATTTTGTGAACATTTTTTTATGTTTTGAAGTTTTCAAACATATTTGAATGTTTTGGGATTTTGATGTTATCTAGATGTTTTTGGAGTTTTCAATATTTTTGAACATTTTGAAGTTTTTGAACATATTTGAATGTTTTTTGGATTTTGATGTTATATATATGTTTTTGGAGTTTTCAACATTTTGAATGTTTTGAAGTTTTCAAACATATTTGAATATTTTTTGGATTTTGATGTTATCTAGTTATTTTTGGAGTTTTCAACATTTTTGAATGTTTTGAAGTTTTCAAACATATTTGAATGTTTTTGGGATTTTGATGCTATCTGGATCACGATGTGAGCTATAAGACATGGATCAAGATTTATTTTAGATAAAGATGTAAGTACCTGCCCCCAATGTCTAGCAATGTATGAAATGCTATGAACGGATGCATGGATCACGATGTTGGATGGATATGGAAAGATGTGAAGAACTATCTTGTGATAGGATAACATGATCGAAGAGAGGATAATGCTAGATGATTGATGTATGTAGGTGATGGTATTGAATAGGATAGGATAGGATCAATGATAATGACCTATGTCCAGATTTTTCCAAAAGCAAGTTTGAAGTATACCCCTAATCTTTGTCAAGATCAAGATAGTTTTAGATTTTCATGAAAATGGATTGGATTAGATTGGATTGGATGATATATTAGATTTTAAATTTATTATGGAGGGGACGAGATGCTTCCACCTTGAATGACACACATAGATGATTGATTCTGCACATGACGTTTGTTTGCTAGGTTTTCATCATGTTACCTACCCAAAGTGCCACTGAAGTGGTTTTCGCTAGAGGATGATTTTTCTCTTTACTTTTTTCTTTATTTTTTTGGATTCTTCCAATTTTCTATGATTTTTAGGACTAATTGGATTATTATGCCAAACCACTTGGTGGTGTTGATGTAAATGCTATTGTCAAGATATGCCAACAATATCATGTCTAGAGGAGTCGCTTTACCAAGATTTGGGTGTTTGAATAGAACCCTTTAATGTTCTTGTCTTCGTTGATACTAGACTTAACCTTATATAGATGCACACAACCTTATCTAGATGCACACATTATGATAGAGTGCCCTTATAGTCCTTATGATAAAGAGTTGTTGCCAGGACATGGTCAATGTGAGATTTGGATATTCTGGATTTTGAGATGGAAGGTGGACTTCAATGAGTGATATGAGGCAAAGATGGATCAATCGATAGTTTGGATAAAGGATCTTTGATTCTCCCAACTTGGGATTCTGAGAAATGAAAAGTGGATATGTAAATCCAATTGGAATTAGGACCAACTTCTTCATATACTTTGTATGTTACTATAGAAGCTTTCTTTTGTATCATTGGACATTTTTTAATGGATGAAATTCCCTTTTTTTAATTTTTCCCCATAGTTTCTTTCACTATTGAAGTTTGATACGGATTATTTTCTTTATTTTGCTTTGGGATCCATATGAATTTTATGTGCCTATTTTGGCTTTTTTATTCTTTAGCTTCAATGATTTGATTTCTTTCTTTGCAAATACTTTTCTCTTCTTATTGGTCCCAATTAGTGGGTGGAAAGGTATAAGGATGACGATTCATGATATGAATGGTTGAAGTTGCTAACAGATGTTTCATTATAAGGACTCTTCGTGACTCCCATGTTGATGTTTGGATTATATAAAGTTTCCCTTGGTATTATGGAGGTATCGTTGATATATTTAGATTCTTCAATTTTTGAATAACCAATACCTCGATGTTTAGGATTGTTGACTATCTGCACTAGTTCTAGGATACCCTATTCATGCAGGTCTAATTATTCTCTACTTTATTCATAATCTTCAAAGGTAGTAGTAGAAACACTGGATTTTGATTGTTCTTCAAAAGATATTGATGATTCACAGTCAATGTAGAAACCTTCTTCCTGCTCAATTTCTGAAATGTCACCATGAAGTTATGTGAACATTGTCATAGCTTGATCATTTGCAAGGATGCCAAGAATAGGAGACTCTTATTCTAGAGGAAGATCATCTATGTTTCCATTGGAAGTAAGCATCCCATGGGCAAATGTAGGAGTGACTGGTGTATGGATATGGTTATCATTTGTGAAATCCTGTATTGATTAGAAAATACTCATTAGATCATGGTATTATTTTGGGGAAGTAGGCTCTTGATCTTGACTCATTTTAGAGCAACTATTGTTAATAGATTGGGAAATACTATTTAGATCATGATAATATTTTAGAGAAATGGATTCTTGATCTTGACTCATTTTAGAGCAACTTTCGTTATGCCGAGGATCATATTCTTGACATGGACTTTGGATTGATGGTGGAGTATGGATGAAAGAATATTGGGTGGTATTAATGGATTCAAATGATGTGATAGAAGCTTCTTCAACATGTCCTATCATGAGGGAGATATGTTGTGATCTGAGACATATTTAATGTCATTATTTTGAGGTAGAACATTGCTAGACACTGTTGGATGGTCTTGACCATGTGTTAGGAAAGTATCTTGATAAATGTATAATTTCTGATCTTGTGAACCATGATTGGTACCAAAAAATTCATGGGATTTGTGGATGTGTCCTACAATGTTGTCACAACAATAATTCACATTGTTGTAACTTTTTGTTTTACCAAAATCTTTCTCGTGTCCATGGTTGGGCATTGGATCTTTGTACATTTTAATGGATTCAAATGAGGGAGATATGTTGTGATCTGAGACATATTTAATGTCAATATTTTGAGGTAGAACATTGCTAGACACTGTTGGATGGTCTTGAACATGTGTTAGGAAAGTATCTTGATAAATGTATAATTTCTCATCTTGTGAACCATGATTGGTACAGACAGATTCATGGGATCCCTGGATGTGTCCTACAATGTTGTCACAAGAATAATTCACATTGTTGTAACTTTTTGTTTTACCATAATCTTTCTCATGTCCATGGTTGGGCATTAGATCTTTGTACATTTCAATATCTTTGTTTCTAGAAGATCCCAATTTTTGACCTACATTCACTTCTCCTTGATCAATAAGGTCTTGTATGAGATGTTTCAATTTGAAACAATTTTGTGTCATATGACCTTTTCTTCTTTGATATTGACAAAAGTCATTGTCATTATACCACAAGGGTTTTATTCATGGTTTGGGATGATTTCTATATTCAGGAAGCTCGATATGTTTTGATTGAATTAGCTTGTTAAGGGTTGTTTCAAAGTGTTTTGTACATTTTGTTTGTTATTTTTTTGTGTTTGTGTGTTATGTTATCTATTTGGTTGAGATTGTGTGGTTATCACAACTTTTGCATCGACAACACCGTCATTAGTTACATTCTTGTTTTTAACCCATATATGATATTTGTCACTTGAACTAGACGATTGGTTGTTGTCTTTATAGATTTTCATTGATCCTTTAGCAATGAGTGCTCTTTCAATGTTAAGCCCTTTTGATACGAGTTCTTTGAAGGTTGATACATATTGCATGCATAGTTGAAAAGCAAGTTTTGTGTTTAGATTACTTGCAATGATTTCCACTTGTTATTTTTTGAGCATGGGCCATTTACACTTGCTTTCCTTATGTTTCCATCTTTGTAGGAAAGAGGAAACTTAGGTTTCTCTTTTATTTTGTTTGAAAAGGTATAGTTCATCTAAGGTGATTTATGCATCAATATTGTAGGAGAAATGAGCTACAAATTGATCTATGATCTCTTGAAATGTTTTTTATTCCGAGTGGTAGATGTGAAAACCACTCAATAGCTTGTCCACCCAAACTGTGTGGAAAGAGGCACATAAGATATAAATCGTAATAAGACACTTCCATGCAAACTACATAGAATTGTCTTATATGCTCTTTAGGGTTACCACATCCTTTGCATTTATCAAACATCTGCATTTCAAAATTTGGGGGAAAGGGTAACATTGTTATGCTTCTGTTGAATGGATATGGACATAAGTCTTGGACAACATATGGCATCTTAGTCTTTCCCATTTGTATATCCTAAATCTTTTGTGTCAACGTTTGAATTTGTGAAGATACATCTGTAGGAGGAACGCTTGATGGAAGTGTTGTATTGATTTGGATCTTGATATAGAGGGGGCTTTATGCCATATGGATTGTATGGAGGTTGAGGACCCATTTGATATTGTGGATTGGATTTTGGTGGAGGAGGTGCATTATAAGTTTCATATTGATATTGGGGGATGAAGCTTGGTTGATTTTTTTTTCAAGGTTTGTTGTTGTGCCTGCAAATGTTGTTGTGCTTGTAATTGTTGTTGGGAAAGTAGTTGTTGTTGGTACAACATGTTTTGTTGTTGCTATGGGGTAGGATTTTGTTGTTGAGGATTGATGTATTAATTTTATGGGCTGATATTGTGTTGAGGAGGTTGTTGATGGTGTGGTTAAGGTTGATATTGAGGTGGTTGTTGAGATTGATATTAAGGTTGAGGTTGAGGTGGTTGTTGATATTGATATTGAAGTTGAGGTTGAGGTGGTTGTTGATAAACATGTATGTTTTTTGAGGGGGTATGGTGAAAGGATTGATCCCATAGTTCATTGTATTCGGATTGGTTGGTTTGTGTATATGGGTGGATTGTTCGTGTTTTGAGAGCCTAGGTTGGTTGGAGTCCCTAGACCTTAAGTGTTGTATAGTGGATTGACATATTGATTTGAAAAGTTTGTTTTGATCTGATCCTAATAAAGTGATTGTAGGGTTGCCTAGTACATTTGTTGAAGGAGGAATCAATATTTGTTGAATGATATGATGTGCTAAGGGATTATATCCTTGTGGATGATTCCTTTCTGCTATACTTGAAAAGGTTGTTTGATCCCTAAGTTGATTAACATTAAAATATGAGGGGAGTTTAGCACCATCTTGTGCGAGTTTTAACATGTATAGGTTTGGATCAAGATTTAACATAACATCCATTGCCCTAGGAAGAGATGGGCCTTGTGACATCTCTAATATTTGTTTGAGAGTGAATTCAAATAGCTTGTTAGTGGTGCCTTCCATATAGATTATTTCAAATTCAATAGGCTTGGATTGTATTTTAGTTGGTAATGGAATTTCATACCCTTTAGGATTGGTTTTAGGCATTCCATACATTTGATCACCAACACTTGTGGCAATGGGGGTAATTGAACCACTAGGATTTTTCTCCATTTTCTTTTTTATGTTGAGATATAGTCATGACCATAAAACTTGTAGTATCCTTAGGAGATGTGGATGTTGAAGGTGTATGAAGATGTGTTTGTTGAGGTGTTTGTGTTGCTTCAAATTTGGCTAGTAGAGACAACTTAAGCCTCTTTGGACCAATGATGAATGTTGTTTGGATGAATGGAGTATGTAGAAACTTGAACTTGAACAAAGTTTGTTTTGATAAAATCTCTTATTTAAGACGTGTATGGGGATGATCCTTGCTTGTACTAGACAAATAAGTCCAAGCTACAACAGATGATAATGAGATTCAAAAACTTTGGGAGTAGACTAATGACTCCAAAGAAAGTTGACTCACAATGTTTTGATACTAATTCAAGTAAATACTTGAAAGAAGACAATTTTCATGTAAAGAGCTAAACTAGGAGATGATGGTAGAGATTTGAACCAAAAGTGAGCAATGCAAAATCTAGGTTGTTTGTTTTGAATGGATTGTGTTTTGCTATTCTTGATGGGGTTGATTTGATCTAATGATGACTAAAGGTATTTAGACAAGTCCAAAGTGGAGTAGTGATGTGGGATGAAGATGGAAATTCATATGTTTGATGCTATTTTGGATGATTAGGATAAGTACAGGTTTATTTTACATAAATCTCAAGTTTTCTAATGTTTGTTGGTGAAAATTCAAAATTTGAAAAATCTAGGGCTCTTTATTTTTAACTGACAATCAAAAGAACTGAGTTACAGTTAAAGGTGTCACACTATTTTTGGCAAAAGCATCACAATATCTGCAAAAGTGTTGATTTACAACAAAAGCGTCACATTACTAAAATCAAAGGCAACAATTTATAGAGTTATTGATTTTATCTAAAACAAAAGCGTCAATATGCACAAATGTGTTAGGATGCAAACATAAGCATCGTTTTGATAAAAATAGAAGATTCGAGATGCAAGAAAAAGCATTGAGTTGCAAACAAAAGTAGTGCGGGATGACAGTCAAAAGTGTCACTTTGACTTGGAGGTTGAATTTTGTAAGTTTGATTTAGGGTTTTGAATTTTTGATGTCTAATTTGTGTTTAATTGATCTAGAAAGTGATATACATAAAAAATAGAAACAATTGTGACTCTTTGATTCTTAGTAACAAGGTTTAAACCCCAAGGGCCAAATGGTGTCCCTAGTAGAGAACAAATTGAATATAATTGCAAACAAGCACGATAGTTAATCAAATAGGTGTGTAAACTTATAGTAGGCCCACCTCACAGTTAAGTGATAAATACTCTACAAGATCAGATAGAAACACCTTTTATTACGAAAGTAGGATAACTCTCCCTAAGAGGTTATAAATAACCAACCCAAAGATTTCCATCTCTACTTAAGGGAGTACATGGTAACTTTTGGCATTGATACTTATACCCTGCACTACAAACAAGCCATGACTGAATGAATCTTAATATTCTAGATAAACCTGTTCGTAGTAGGGGTCTACTATGAATAAAGAGCTCATATGATATGCTCGATTTGAGAGGGGTCTCCTCTCTTTTCATCACCTATACTGTCTCGACAGATAAAGGGTCATGAGGCTTGGCTTGAAGGACATGAGCCACTCCTTGGGGTACAAATTTCATTCTCCCCCCTTTATATAACTCATAGTGAAACATGATTTAGATCAAAGCTTGGGGTAATGAGGCCCCCAAGCAAGTCTCCTATTTGAAATAAATAGAAATGGTGTTGCTTTTAATCCCCAAGAGCATTCTTAAGAGTCATGAGGCGAGAGCATACACAACACGACACCTCAAGGTGTACAAAAATATTGCAATTTAGTGATGCTTTTGATTTTCAAGATCACACTTGGTGCAAGGAAAGAGTGTACACAACACTAACCTACCAAACACATCAAATAACTCATTTTAGGTGCACTAAAAGAAAATGTGAGATTTGTCTTGTTCAATTTTAGGTACATCAAAATAAAATAAGATTTGTATTGTTCAATTTTAAGCCCAAAACTAAGTGTGCAAGTTGTTTGTTTATTTTAGGCACATAAAGGGAAAATGAGATTTGTATTGTTTAATTTTAAATGCACCAAAAAAAAGTGTGATATTTGTAGGTTCTTTTTAGGTACACCAAAAGAAATGTGAAATTAAATTTTAAGTGCACCAAAGATAAGTGTGAATCCTAGATTAAATAAAAAACCTACAACACAAGTGCTAGTAGTTTCTTTCATTTTAATCTTCTCCCATCAATTGCCACATGCTGTAAACTGTTAGATAATATAAAAAAATAGAGAAATGTTAAGGTTAGTTAAAATAAAGATCTAGAATCAAACAACAAACCATAACAAAACAAAAACACTTTACCTAATAGAAGCGTCGGGCTTTTGGATAGAAGTGTCGCATTATCACTCAACAAAGGCGCCACCCTTCTACAGAAGCACCGAACTTTGAGCAAAAGTGTCATGTTATCTCTGCAAACAAAAATAAAGAGTTAGAATAAAAGTGTGACTTTATGGAAAAGGCACCAATATTTTGATAGTTAGATGTGTCACAATTTTGTAGATGTGTTTCCCTTTGATAGAAGTGTAGAAATTTCTTGCAAGCAAATAGAAAAATAAACAGTCAAAAGTGTCATGGTTTAATAGAAGTGTCAAACTTTGATCTGCACATGCGTTGATATTTTGCAAAGGCATCACATTGTCTCAAACAAAAGTGTCGCATTGTCTCTATAACCTTCAGGTTAATACACACTTCACAAAAATGGTTAAATTTAGGATGTGGGTCCCACCAAGTGTACCAAAATGTCGTAGGGGAGAGATGAAAACATAACTGAAGTAATTAGAGTCTAAAAACACTAAAAAATCACACAATTGAGATCATAAAAACCCATACTCAATGAAATTAACTTGCACAAGATTCAAATGATTTAATCTACAAACATGAACATAAATTCAAAGCAATTTAAATCAAAAGAGAGTGCAAACCTTCAATTTTATTGTGGATTGATTCAAATTTTTGATGTGGATTGCTCAAATTGTACATAATCCATGTTGTAAAAGCTTGACGAGAGGTGTGATACACAAAATAGGTGTTTTGAAATGCTCAAGTTTGGCTCAAGAATTCTAGAGAGTGCCTATGCTTATGAGGATTGTGAATGATTTTCATGTTTGATAGGGCTTGCTTTATAGATTTTAAGAATTCTGATTAATTCTCAAGATTCAATTTGAGGATCAATGGATGAGAGGAAATCAAGGAGGTGAGGGAGGATCAAGAAAGATCAATAGACGATGATTCATGAGAGCACAAAATATCCCTAATTTCATGGAAAAAAGGTTGAATATATTTTAATTGGAGGAAAGAATTTGAATTGGGAATATTTTCTTGAGAATATTCTTTGTGCAAGTTGGAGGGTTGGAGGAGAATTAGCTAATTAAATAATTATAATTGTGAGGATGAGGGGAATTACAATTTTTAATTTTAAACAATTGAAAATTATTTAATTATTCAACTAATAGGAGAATAAAGTGAATTTAACGAAATAATTAGAAATTATTCAATTAAATGGAGGAATTAGGCGATAATGAGGAAAATGATGTTAATAAATGAAATCGAGATGTGTGATATGCCTAGGACAATTTTAAGTGTCTACACTAAGGTGTACCTTTTTTTCATGATCACAACATCATATTTTTGTCCCTCCTATTACCACTATAGATTATGCCAAAATAAGTCACATAATAATTAATATATACAGTGTAGACAATATTAATAATAATTTGCCTATCATTATTAAAATTATATATTTTCAAGTAAATAAATATTTTACTCAATGCCACCTTTTGTTTTATTGGGAGGATATATGTTTTTTATTTTATTAAAGTTGTATATATAATATATTTGAAGAGGAAGATAAATTACTATTTGAATAGGTAATTTAGATTAATTAATTATGCAATCGAGCTTTTAAATCTAAATTGATATTTTATTAGAGTGTAATATATTAGATTAAGTAATATCACATAATAAGTTCAATCACACCATAAATAGTAATTAGTGAAGAGAGAGAATACTTCATTTTATGACTAAAGAATCTCTATTGATTGATGAAGACAATGAGATCTATGTGCTACATAATCTATAAATGTTCTATAATTTCATGCAAGTGGATACAAATTAGAATATTATTCTATGCTCTATATGTTGGATTAACTTATTAGAGTTGATTGACTTACACTTGCAAACCTGTTCTATTCCTACAATCTTGATGTGAGATGTTCTGTATATTCTATCTAGTGAACTTTATAAAAAAATAGACCTTTATATCGTTATATTTTATGTCACGTAAGGTTTTTTTGTTAACACGATGATATTTTAAAAAATCTTGATGGACAACAAACTCAAGACACACACATGAATTCTAGAATGATTGCTAGATGATTCATATGAATTATGATGTGTATATGAGATCTACATAAAATATGCGAACAATTATTCTTCTATATTCTTATATTGCAAATTTCTTAAAATTATTCTCTTAACGTCGAATGATTGAAATAAATATAATCACTATCTTTTTATAAAATCATAATACCAAAATATAATAAAATATAAACTTAATATAAAAGAAAAATTTAAAATAAATCTAATGAACTAAATATCTAATTTTATTATATAATAAAAATTAAAATCATACCTACAATAATGACCTCCCACCCATAGACATAAGATACATTTTCAACATTCCAATATGGAATCACTCTCCTCTACCCATAAACATAAGAAAATTAAAGATATATATATTATCCTCTTTCTAGCAGATCTTTAAGATCATTCCACAAAACTCTTCCTACTTTCTATATTTTGTATTATATTTTTAATTGAAAATTTAGTTTAATCCAGTGAATTTTCAATTTTTCATTTTGCCTTAGACAAGTTTGAGGATTGGTTTATATATGAATCAAAAATATCAATTTTGTATTTAATCAATTTAACATTTAACTCTTCAAATAACAACAAATAGGTTGGATTTTGGCTTGATGATTGATTACCAAAATAATCATTTCATTTTGATCATTTTTAAGAGGTAAAAGTTTACACCTAATTAGATTGATAATAATTTATTTTAAAATATTTTTAGTTATAAAATTTACCTCTTTACTTTAGAAAAGATAAACTTTTATTGACTAGAAAAAATTCTAACTTCTAATTTGCTTACAAATAATTACAATAAAAGAATAAAAGAAAATTCATCATATCTCTCAAATTTAATAAATAAATATATTTAATATATTTATATTAATTTTTTTTTTTTTTTTATACAATAGGGGTGTCCCCTAACCCAGCCCAACGGCCCAATAGACGGTATTTTTCAAAATTGATCTAACCTTACGGAGGTTAGGGGCAAAGTCCATTCCTATACCCTCATCAGTAGAGAGGAACTGACACACAATATAGTTGATCCTTACCTTTGCCCACTACGAAGTGAAGTCGTGACCTCGAGGAATGCAAACCTCAAACCAATTTATTAAACTTATTTTATATTTACTTTCTATATTTAATTATACAATATTTAAAAAATATAATACCTTTTGAAATATTTATCATTAATTTAATCTACATTAATGTGGTGCTTATGTAAATAGATTAGCCTACACCACATGTAAGGAAATGTTATTTTCCTTTTATAATTATACTTAGTGACAAGTTTAGAGATAAAAATAAAGCATATTTTAATTAAAAAATTGGCAGCCAATAAAGGAATAATAAAAATACTAAAAATTGAGTAGGGGGGCCACTGTTGTGTATTGGATTTGGAAAGGGCTGAATCACCATGTTTACAGTTCGAACAGCTGGTATAACCCCCATTTGAGTGAAAGATGAGATAAGAATGTGGATTCAAAGCCTTTCTAGGGTTTCATCTCAAACCCTGGCAAAGGCCAATTATTTGAGGTCCTCATTGTTATTTGAATGTCCGTTCAAGTGGAGCAGAATTTTTAGCAGCTCTGCATCGGCGGCAGGTCTAGTGATGGCGAATGTGACGAGAGGCAATTTCAAGGTCGCTCTCGAGAGCCTTCGCGGCCTTGTTAGAGATGCAGATTTTATTGCCATTGATTTGGAGATGAGCGGCCTTAACAGCGCACCATGGCGCGATAGTTTTGAATTTGATACGTTACAAGTTCGATACTCGAAGCTCACCGACTCCGCCCGCAACTTCGCTGTTCTGCAGTTTGGAGTCTGCCCTTTTCGCTGGGACTCCGCCACCGCTCAATTCTTCGCTTATCCGTAAGCATTTATAAATTTATTTTTTATATTTATATTTGACACTGCAACAAGTATTATATTCATGGCCAGTCCCAGGTCAAGCTGGTTGCCTTTTCGACCTGGTAGTTATTGTCACGTGATGCAATTTACAAGTCTCTAATTTAGCAACGAAACGAGAAAATATCTAAAAAGTTTATAAATATTTAAAATTTAAATGTATAAGATATTAAAAATGCCAAGAAATTGCTTTTCTCAACTGGTTTCGAGTTGGCTGTCTTAAAACGAGAAACGGCTGCTGTTGGTTGCATTTCAGACAACCTTGCGGGCAGTTTACAAACAAAGTGGCATTTCCTACTAGTTGTAGATTTTATTCCACTATCATACTCCAACTTCACTACTATTATGTGATGTGACATATCAAAAGATGGCCAGGGTTCAATCTCTGTCAAGGCTAGCGACACAGCATTGAGTCATTCAACAAGCAAAGAGAATTGGAAAATGGGTGAAAGATGGCAAGAGTAGGCATGAAAGGGTCACTTTGGCGAACATTGAAGATAAGAACAAGCTGCAAAGGAACAAGAAGTTCCTTAAAGGTACTCAAATATACCTTGACGAGGACTTAACAATAGTACAACAAGAAGAAAGGCGTAAATAATGGGAAAAAGTAAAGGCAGCAAGGAATAAAAGAAAATGGGCGTGGTTACAAAATGGAAAAGCTCAAGTTATTGACAGAATTACACACCAAAAATAGGAACTCGGGGCCCTAGGATTAGTTGTCAATGGTAAGTTGGAATTGTAGAGGTTACCCGTGGAGAAGAGGACTTGGTTTAGGGCCCATTGCAGAAGGAAAGGACATCATCATTCTTACGGAGACGCATGAGCATGATCTGCAAGATCTCAGATTTTGAAGGATATAAAAAAACTTCCATTTGGAATGAGAGAACGGATAGTGGCAAAGGATACGGTGGTGTTGCAGTCCTAATCAAAGAAACATGGTGCAATAGCATTCAAATCGAGAAAGAAGACCCAAGCAAACAATATGTATGGTTTAAAATAACAGAAAATCAGACTATCATAAGGGTGGCAGCCTACTATTTCGCTCCAAAGGGCTCCAAATCTTACAAGAAAAGGAACCTTGACCGCGAGGATCCTTTTGCTGTGCTAAAAAAAGACACTTCAGTATATAATGGCATGGGAGAGTTTATCTTAGTAGGGGATTTTAACGCAAGGACAGCAAACATACAAGCTCTCAACTTGAAAAGCAAGGACAAGGAGAAAGCTGATCCGCTATGGTTGGAGGAAGAGGACCAACATCTGTGGGAAAGGAACTCCCAGGATAGTAAGCACATTGTCACGCATTACGGGGCTGAGTTGTTGGGGGCTATGCAGTTTATTCAACTTGGTCATTTGCAATGGTATGAGGGCATGTCCGAACTCGGGCAACACATGCAAATCATACAATGGGCAAAGTGTGGTTGATTATGTCATTTGCTCGCATGTTTACACGTCAAAGATAAATGAGCTAGTGATTGGAAAGTGTCCTTTAGAGTTGAAATGAGACCATAATCCAATTTATGTAAATCTTGACACCCACATTGATAGGCACCAAGGGGGGTAGATTCATAGCAGCAAAAAGAAAGTGCCTGCGCAAGGTAGAATCATCTTGAACTAAGACAATCAGGAAGTCTTCAAGGCTGCCCTCAAAAGGCTCTTCAGGGATTATGAAAGGAAATCAGCCAACATGGAACATCACACTATAAACAAGAGCATGCTGATCCCCATTGTTCACAAGGCTTTGGATGAGTGTAAGAGGGCGGGGCATAAGAGGGCAATTACAACTACTTTCCTAGCAAATCCATGGTTTGATGAAGAGTGCAAAATAGTAAAAAGAAAACTTTGTGAGGATAGAAGCACCATTGAAAACAAGAAAGATTATGAAAGGTTGATACGAGACAAAAAAGAAAAGTATGTGAGCACAAGAAGGCTAGAGCTGATTGCCCTTGGAAAGAAAAATCCCAAGAAATTCTGGAAGGAGCTACAACAAAAAAGAAAACAAGTGGAAAACAATATCACAAGCTCTCAATGGTTGGAATATGCAAAGTTATTGTATGAGCGGGAACCAAGATAAACATAGACCTCCAACAATCAAGGCTACCACTGAACTTTTCACCATCGAAGATATCAATCAAGGCATAAAAAGGTTGGTTGGGGGAAAAGCACGAGATATTGATGGGCTGCAAGCAAAATTCTTAAAATGGGGTATTGAGGTCCTTGCACCTTGCATCAAGGGCATCTTCAACAGGGTTATCCAAGAGGATTTTCCGGAAGGGTGGACAACTAGTGTTGTTATTCCCTTATACAAAAGTGGGGACTCCAACAACCCATCAAACTACTGCACTATTATGATTAATCCGCTTCTTGGAAAACTTTTTGGAAGCATGATTGAGTGCAAAATTAGTGGTTGGGCTGAGAAGGAGGGAAAAAGAGCTGAGGGTCAGGCTAGTTTTAGACCGAAACATTCCATTATTGATCACGGTATTACTCTTAGATTTTTGATTGAAAAAATATGGAACGTTCAAGGGGAGGAGGCCTTTTGCTACTTTGTAGACTTTAAAAAAGCCTTTGACATTGTGCCACGGGACAAGTTGTGGAATAGAATGGAGGAACTGGGGGTCCCAAAGGTGCTTAGGGCGGCTGTTCATAGGTTGTATGAGCAAGTCAGAGCTAAAATCAGAACCAACGAAGGTATGTCTGAGTGCTTTAGCAGTGACATTGGGGTCAAGCAAGGCTGTCTGCTTTCCCCAACGTTATTTGGGCTTTATATTGACAAGTTGGAAGAGTGTATAGAAAAAGTTGGTGGGGAAGGTATTCAGTTGGCCAATTATATAGTAAAATTGCTCTTGTATGCCGTTGATCTCATTCTGATTGCTAAAACAGCACATGAGCTAAGAAAACATTTGAAAGCTTTGGAATCCTTTTGTAAGGAAGTTGGGATGCAAGTGAGTACTAGTAAAACTAAAATAATGATCTTCTCTCTGTGAAGGAAAAAGCAACAAATTAGCTTTATCTTTGAAGGCAAACCATTGGAAGTTGTGGATGAATACAAATACCTTGGGCTAGATTTTCACTACAAGCTCAGTTGGGAAACTTGTAGAGCAAAAATAATCCAAGGGGGTTGGAAAACACTTTACTCTCTACAAAACAGGTGTAGAAACGCTGAATTATGGGATTGGAAAACCAAGAGAACTTTGTTTGGCTTACTTGTGACCTAGTGGTTCTATATGGGTGTGAAATTTGGGGCAGCAACATGTCAGATCAGAAATGGAGGCAAGTGGAAAGAATTCGAAAACACCTAATTGTTAGCAGCCTTAAACTCAAAACTGCAATACCTTATGAGATTTTATTGGTGGAGACAAGCACCTTCCCCTTGGAAGCTTCAACGATGATTCAGTTACTAAGTTACCTGCAGAAGGTCCAAAATACGGAGAACCATTGTTGGCCTAAGCTAATTGTAGAAGAAAAGTTGGATAGAAGAAAGAATACATGGATGAAACAAAACAAAAAATGGATGGAAAAGTGGGGTGTGAATATGCATGATTGTCCAAGTACAAATAAAGAAATAAAAAAATATGTGAAGCAAAAATTCAAAAATGCTATGTGGACAAAACAACTAGGGCAAAAAAAAGATTACTACATCAAAGAATTTAATCCAAGGGGGACCATGAAGAAAAGGCCTATATAGGAGCAAATATTAAATGGTTTGCAAAGATGTTGATAGCTCAGCTTCAGACTAGCTCACATCGTCTTAGATGTGAAACGGGCAGGTGGGTGGTTCCTAAAGAAGAGTGGGAAAAAAGAATATGTCGTTTTTGCGACATGGGATTGGTGGAGACAGAATGACACTTTGTTATGGAGTGCTCAATGTATAAAGATATTTGGGCTAGTTATGAGGACACCTTACAAGTTGATAACTTAAATACCTTGTTTGAGGAAAGGTTGGTCAAATCGGCAAACTACATCATCAAAAGTCACTGTCGTAGGGCTGACCTCGAGCGAAGATCTCATTCTGTTTAGGGTCTTTTCTTTTTGTTGGTGGTCTTGTGCTGTTCCTGGGTCCCTTAGGCTACTGTGGCCTCGTGGACGTTATTAAAATATTTCATTTCATTTTAGTGGGCCCAGGATTAGTAGAGTTAAAAAATGGTTCGAGATTGGGTGTGAACGTTGTGATATTGCTCTTGGTGTAGGTGCGATTGGCAAGAATTGATTTATTCATGAGCTTTGTCATGAGATGGAGATCTATGCCTACAAAATTGAACAATACATAAATAATTTGTAATCAATCCCACCATGGACATCTAGAAAAGGTGGGTTTTAGATGAAAATGTGCATCTGGCCTAGCCGTAGCCTAATTACCTTCACCTTGGCCTTTTATATTGTAATGTCCCCATTTTCGATGTCCTCTTTTGGATTAGTTTGGTTCTGACACACTATTTTTAGTAAGTGCTATTTTTAGTAATTGGTCCAGCAGGCAGAGCAGTGTAGGGTTTCCTGTTTGGGCAATGTGTAGAAGTTGCTCGATGAGCTTTAATGCCTTGTGCTAGTCCTTACTATGGGGTTTTTCGGTGTTTCAGGCATGGCTTTCTATTTTTAGCAGGGGATCAGTCTAGTGGCTTATTGTCTACAATGAGCTCATTGGCGCATCAGTTATCTTTCTAGCTTGTCTTTGATGTTTTTACTATTTTTAGTACTTACTAAAAATAGTAAGTCTATTTTAGAAGCTAGACCGGTCAAGCTACTCCTCAGCAACATTATTTCAGTTGAGGCTCTTGGTTGCTAAGGTTGGAATATTTAAATATTTGTTTTTCTTTTCGAAAAGTGAATTAAAATAAAGTTACTTTATAATTTTAAGTTGAGAGGTGGAGGGGACATTAAAAAGTACCTTGGTACCTAAGTGCTTAACTTTAAGTAGTTTTAGAAGGCTACAAAAGTGCAAATAGTTTCCTTATGAGTAGACCCCTTGGCCTAGTTGCACAATGTTGTTTTAAAAGAGGGGCCATGTATTTCAAATGGATGCTTAGAAAAGAGGTTTATTTATCACTTTTAAAGGCTAATGTTATGCCATATAAGGTGGGATGCCTAGTTTGGGCTAAAAATCAATTTTAAATTAAAAATCAAAATTGCACAAACACTGAAGAGTTTTCGTTCTCCAATGTTGAAAATGGCAGAAACCCTAGCCGACTCCTTCTCCATGCAAGAACTCCAAAGAAACACAATTTTATAATCACCAAACATAATCATTTCGAATGCCTTCGATGCCCTTTTATAATTCCTTAAGAAGGTCGACCTCTTAGCTGTATTTAATTTGACTTTGAAATCCATTTTTAGGTTTTTGATAAAAACTTTAGAATATCTTCAAACATGGGTGCCCAAATCAATAATATAAAATTAATGTACGTTAAGTGATTTTAATTGAGGGTCATGGCCTCATCAGACATAAAGTACACTTTTTGATTTTATAATTTAACTTTATATTATTTAATTATCATTAAAGTACCTTTAATGATAATTATTCATTAAACATTTAATATTTTGCCCATCCAATTGAATAAGAGGTCAACACTGCATCTGAGACCTGTCTAGGTGCCTTACTAAATATAGTAATCTTGACTCTTCTGAAATGGTGACTTACTATAAATAGTAAGTATGAAGAACCGAGTCTAACAAAGGCCAAACCTGAACCCACGCTGAGTTTTGAAGGAGAAAATGTAATGTCCACTTATTAAAATTAGGCTAGCTTAACCTAGAAACATAAAATGCACAAGTTGGGATAAGGGATTTTGTATTTACCAATCAATTAACTTGTAAATGAAACTTGCCTTTAGGACCTGCACACATCATGTATAATGAACAAATACCACATAGATCCTTGATCATAGTTAGATTAGATGATTCAGGTTGTACATATTAAGAATAAGGCAAATGCATTACTATCCTAGTGCATATAAATGAAAACATCATATTCTTATATGACCTATTACTATGTATTGAATAGATTTTCGTCCTTCCCTCTTTCCTAACCTCAGTGAAGGATGGTAGAATTACTGTGCCAAGGGCATGTGAACAGTTTCCAAGTGGACTTCCTCAAGGTTTCCTACCCATCTTGGGACCATCCATCAAGTGACCGAATTACCCACCTCTCCCTCCACAAACTCCCTATTCTCAACTGGGTATTAGCGAAAGTGAGTATGCTCAAAAATCCATTCTTATATTAAAAAATCATAATTGCTTATAAGGTACAATAATTGCTGCAAGCATCATTATTGGATAATCGTAAATAATATCCATTTACATATATTCATTGTATTTTCCAATCACCTATGATGTATATATGAATCACAATATATATATATTTATCAATCGTTAACATATTTATTTGGCTACCCTATTACCTAAATCCTTAATGTATTTACTGAACATCAATAATCTGATTTCATAATGCATCAACTTATTATTATTGAAAATCCATAAAACATTTACTATCGTTATCAAAATTCCTAATGTATTTACTACTTAATTATTTTTATCCATGAAGTACTTACCTCAGTTTGCTGCTCGGTATTTGATCAGATCTACTTACCTCAATTTGCTGTCAGAATATCCTCTTTCTTTCTTGTTCCCCCTAGCCACGATTGATGTTTTTTTTCAAAATATATTCTTATCTTTATTCCTGATCTTTTTATATTTTCAAACTGGACTAATTATTATTCTATTCCCCCTCGATGCTTTTATTATTATCCCCCCTTGTAACTCCCATACTTCCCCTTCTTATAGCCGATATTTTACTTGCATCGTTCTCTTCTTATAGCTGATATTGGACGTGACTTTTCCTCATGTGTTGCTTCTTGTCTTAGTACCGATTCATAATATTGTACGTCCCTTTTTGTAATGTTTGAATGCTTAATTAAACTGCTTTTGTCTTGCTTAGGAATCGTCCTCGATGACATTTATTGCTTTTTAATTTATATGTTATAGTTTATATTTGTTTATTTATTATTTATGATTTCTAAAAACTCAAGGTCATTTCCATAGCATAGAGATATAGAGAGCAAATAAAACAGAGATTTTAAATAGAAAATAGATATTTTTTGTATATATTCATATCACTGATTACATTGCATTGCACAAAATCTACAGTTCTCATAAATAAAAGTAGATGTTGACATATGACAAAATGTCAATTACAATAGTGTGTAACTTTGTACAAAATCAACCTCTAATCTAAGTACAAAGTGACAAAAAAAAAATGTAGCCAATGACAACAACGCTAGAGGGTAGCAGGTCTTGATGACGAAGCTCCTACTCCAGTGCTTCTAACCAAATCCTCATATATTTGACCAGGCAGTCCAGCCTCCTCTAGTATATCGATATCCTCAGGTGCAAGAGAATATTCATCAGCAGCAATCCATTCATTATCTGGATCAATTTACAGTAAACTGATATGAAAACTAAGCTCTAAATTGATTGGCTTTTAGTGCATTTATTTCTATAAATTAATGATATTTAACAATTTTTGGATGAGATTATTTCTGTAAATTGATTGCATTTATTTCTGTAAATTAAATATAATTAATTATTTCTGTAAATTAATTGCATTTATTTCTGTAAATTAAATATAATTAATTATTTCTGTAAATTAATCGCATTTATTTCTGTAAATGTTTTTAGTTTTCTGAAAACTAAGCTCTAAATTGATGAGAGTGCCAATAAAAGAAGCAGCTTGGAAGTTGAAGCGTGGGAAACATGGAATAATCATAAGTCTACATGGCTTTTTTTTTACATATCAAAAAATTAATTTAAAATGGCAATGGCGACCTACGTGAGACTTTACGTTGAGAAACAAACAAAACGCGCCCAGCAAAACGCGAAAAAGGAAAAAATTAAATTCGCACAATGAAAAATGGGCTCTTTTGAGTAGATGCGCCGAAAACTTGCAGATGTTTTCGCGGACATGAAAACCCTCGACTCACTTGAAAAAGAGAAAACATCATTTTAAAGCAAAAATGCGTTTTTGGGTTTTTTTGTACGATTTTTGCAGATTTTTTGGTCGAAAAATCGCGATTTGTTGACGATTTTCAACAATTTTTGAGAGGCGTTGACTTGAAAAAATCGGGTTTCAGGGAAAAATCGGCAACCTCAGATTTTTTCAAAATCGCGATTTTGCCGATTTTTCCCGATTTATGCTTCTATGGTTTAGAATATAGGTTATCATATTGTGTTTTTTGGTAATATATTTATAAATTGAATTTTATTATAAATATATTTATTTATCTATATTATATTCTGATGATTATTATTATAATAACTAAATTGTTTATTTTTATATTTTAGTATTTATACCACTGTTTATTTATTTATTTTTATTTATTCCTAATTCAACTCCTAGTTATTTTTGGTATCTTGTTTCGGGGACATGCTTTTAGATTGGAATTATTTTATTGACATTTATAGGATTTTGTTATTTGTATTTTAATATTTCATATTCAGTGTTACAATTTCGGGGATATGACAAAAAACCACTGATTACTGCCAAGAAGGACCCTCTAACCATCTATGCTTGCCTACTGTTGATGTTCATGCAGCGTTGGTCATCTCTTCCAGCCTAGATCGAATAAAGATGTCAATTAAATCATAGCCTTACGGCTATTTAATTGATGGAAACGATTTAATGAAAAGAGACGTCACTTGATAAAAGATGATTATTATTCATTTAATATAATTGAATCGATTTCCTTAGAGGCGCGATTATTTATGGAGGCCGACTTCTTGCTTGTAAAGGACATGCCTCTTGGATGAGGCCGACATGTTGTTTTTTGGAGAGTCACGTCTCCCCCTCCACTTTGTATATATACACCTTCATTGCATTCCATTTGACATCGATTCATTCATAGTTCATGCAATACACTCCATTCCTACTTGGTGCGAATTCATTTAGAAGGCAGTTTGAGTTATATGCAAGATCAGTTCGGCATTGTTGAAGGTTGAGAGTTCATCAGCGAATTGTCTCTTTATAATTCTGTGTTGCATCATACTTTGGTGCTTGTATTTAGGCCTTCATATCAGCCTCATGTAAGGAGATCTTTGATGTTGAAATTCAATATATAAGTGATATATTGTTGCTGGGTTTTTCTCCCTCAAGTGGAGGGTTTTCCCAGGGTATCTGCTGTGTCTTTGTGTTGATTTTGAATTAATTTTCCGTGCATTACATCTGATCATAAAATTAACACCTACGAGGGTCAGGAATAGGCCAAACCATCCAAAAACAAGATCAAACTAAAAAGGAGACATTACATATTTCTATTGGGCTCTATGATGAATGACGATGTGTATTGTCTTTGACAAAGAAGCAATATAAGGGGAGCCGTGGCTAAGACTGCCGCTGCTTATGAGGAGTTGCTTCATATCGTAGCATATAAGTCGAAGCTCTCAATTTAGCATATATACCAGCAGGAGCTTGCAACGAAGGAAGATATAAGAATTGCTATCAATGCTATCAATTGAAGGGTCGAGCATTGTTTCCAAGATGTGGGATCACAGGTGCCACGGTCTGCATGAGCCCCCTTACCAGACGTGGCTAAGAGTTCTATGGTTAAGGTGCCGACCAATTACTGAGTCATATGTAATGTCCCTTTAATATTTTATATTAAAATATTATAATTAATATTTATATTCTGGTATTTATAATGTGATAGCTATAATATTATTTTATGTTTTGTGTTTTATATTAATGTTTTCTTATTTAAACAGTCAGGAGATTATATACTAAACAAAATAAAAAATTGTCACCAGCTAGCAGTGCCATCAACAGCCAACCAAGTGGCTGTATGTATACATAGCTTCTCCTCACCCTCTGGATGATCCATACAACAATAATCACTATGCCTTTTAAATGTTAGCAAGCATTTGGATCCTAAAAGGTATGATCCTTGATTATTGCAAAGTGATTACATATGGTCTATATGCTGTCTGATAGTATTGGCAACTACCCTTTTTTTTTTCTGCCTGAGAGGCATCTCTTGTTTTCCAAAATTAATAGAGCAGATGGTAACAAAAATCTTCAGAAAACCTAAATGAATTAGTTAAATGGACAAACTGTTTTTATTGTACTTAAAGCCTTGTTGCACATGTTGGTAGACAGGAAATACTGTAAATGCAAAAGGGTATTGAGTGTATAATTGATCACACAGTATGGATAATGATATTGCTGATAATGATATTGTCGTTTTGGTGTCTATGCAGGCACAATTTCTACATCTTTCCTCGCAATGAACTTCCAGCTAATATTCCATCATTCAATTTTCTCTGCCAGACAACATCTATTGAGTTCTTGGCTAAGCATAACTTTGATTTTAATGTTTGCATTTATGAAGGTAAGTTTCTGTGAACCAGCTGATTAATTCTTTCTATCTTTACACCAATAATAAACAATCCAAAACTTTTCTTCAAGAAATTGGGCTTTTTTTTTATAGACATGACTGTTCTAAAATGATTGACTTTATGATATGTCTTCTCAGTGATTGCTTGCTTATATCTTTCACTTGAATTTGTTAGTTAACTGGTACTTCTAATTCTTATTTTAACGACTTTTAATGTATTGAAATGTCATTCCACTTTTTACTAGGGATCTAGATGTATGCTTGTAAGTTATTTAGGGTTTGATGTAACACAGTAAGTTGGCATTAAGTTGTCATCATGTTGGCAAGGGAATTGAAAATCAGGACCAAACATAACAGTACAGCCTAGAGGTTAGTTCAGGCCATAGAAGCAAAAATCCTGAAAATATTGTGATTTTTGTGATTTTTAAAAAATCCTCAGGCTTGCTGATTTTTTCCCCGATTTTTTTTGGGAATTTTTGCAGACCGTTGACTGGAAAAAAATTGTTGAAAATTGTGATTTTTTTCGCGTTAAAATTGTGAAAAAATCGCCATGAGTCACGCTAACAACTGTTGTGATAAGTTAAGGGTGGCCACCATCGACTCTACAGTCTGCCCCACATACATGCGTGAACAGGTTCCTTTCTGCTTTGAACTTTAAGCTTGCAGTATTGTCAATACGCCCTAAAATAAAGTAAACCACAGTAAAATAAAGCAAGAGATTCTTCATTAATCAAAATAAGCAATTCCAACCATTTTCGCTAGTCGTGCTTGTGTAAGTGACCTTATAAATGGTTATAGCATTTATCACCTCCATGCCAAGAAAACTTCAGAAGCTAACTTTGATGACCAAGTTTGTCAAAATTTTACATATGAAACCTGCAAAAAGAATGAGCAGTCTACACCAAATCAGTCCAAATTGTAAATAACTTTATTGTTTCATTTTAAGTTCATTGTATGTTTAGATGTTAGGTGATAGGTTTGACTCTATTGCCCTCAAATAAAACATTGATTGAATTTTTCCCAGAGATTTTGAACTCCTCATATGGCCCAAGTTTGTCATTTGTGGTACCTATACAAAAATCAATGATCATACTACTTTGTCTCTCTTTTTGTTATAGATTAATCATCATTTAAATGTCAAGTCAAATTAGTTATAGTCTTCCCCCTATCAGGTTGCAGGGTTGTCATGTTTTGGTCTAGTCTTTTAGCTAACTCTTGCAAAATGTTCAAGGTTGTACTATTCCAAAATGAAAAATGATGAGGTTCCTCATTGATGATGACTGCAGCAATGAAATGAAAGTATTTAAATGCCTAATACTAAATCTATAACCTGCATAGCCTATAGGCACTTTACTTTACATAGAGAATATTAAAAATAATTTCACTTCATGTTCAAAACTTATAAAATAGCTCTTGAAAGATTTCAATCCCGCACCCATTTTTATGCCAAGCATGCAGATTATGTCTGTAATTCAAAGACACCATTTTGCAAGCTTGAAATCAGAGGTTGTGCATTACCCTGATTTCAGACTCCATTCTCTGATTGCAAGCTTGCACAGCTTTAAAGAGTATCTGCCTAAGATTTTAACCATTCTCTTGGACTTGTAATCCACTGTCTCTGATTTCAAGCTTGCACAGCTTTAAAGAGTATCTGCCTAAGATTTTAACCATTTTCTTGGACTGGTAATGCACTGTCTCTGATTTCAAGCTTGCACAGCTTTAAAGAGTATCTGCCTAAGATTTTAACCCTTAGCCAATCCTTTATTTTATCACACTTTTTCATCCTCCACTTTATTTCATTCATGTCATTGCCTTCTCAAAGCTTTTGGTCACTTGTATCATTTATGACTCCTTCATACACTAGCCTTTTCCACTTTTTTCAGTTGTCATTTCTGCAAAGATTTTACATTACAATTGATTCCATATCTCACATATACACTACTCTATTGTATGAGGTGCTCCAAACGATCTTTAGTTCACAACCTAAGCAAGAAACAAATGCATTTAAGCTCAACAAACATAAACTTGATAAACAACATGCACGCTTTCTAAAATTCATGGGTTAAAATCTCTATTTTATTTTCTCTCTATATCTCTATGCTATGGAAATGACATTACATTTCAAAAAAGAGTAGCATTTGTCTCTTTTTCTACTATTTTTTACATTTTTTTTCAAATCCAATTTTTTCAAATCCAATTTTTTCAAAAAATCCTGAACTTTTGGTTTGCCGATTTTTCCCCAAACGAATTTTGCTGCTATGATGTATACAATAATAATATGAATAAAGGACGCTGAAATTTATACAAAATTGTACTGTTGTATGACATTTTGCATCAGAGATGATAAATCTTAATATGTCTTCCTCCTTTTTTGGAGTGGAAATTGTACCATTGACCAAGACTCCATTGTTCGACTTTGTAGTATAATCTTCTGCACTGTCTGATGTCTCAATGTCAGGCATGCTGTAAACAATCTGTGTAATTTATGGTATTGTTTCTGCTGTTACTGTTTTAAAGATTATAAAACCTGTTGCCATTCGTCAAACAAATAAAAGTATATACATTAACGCCAATGGAAATTTGAATGGGTTGTTTTATATTAGATGTCAGGAGCTTCAACATGTTCCCAAGTAAGGGACTTGCTGGAGAATATATCTTGACAAAGAGGTCTGCAACAAGTTGTAGTGCCAATGTAAACATTTTCATTAAGAAAATTATTTTTACTTTCTAAGTCTTTTGAGAGTAACTATTTCAGCATTATTCAGAATCGAGATTGATTTGGTAAACCAAAAGCATACATCCAGTACAGCCCATAACATTTCTTTTTTTGCTTTTTAAAACAAGAGCAGGGGTTTGGGGTTGGCAGCTCCCAACAGGGTTGAGTGGCAGCACCCTTTGTGAGTTCCTCTTGCAATATAGGGTGGGGTTGAGGGGCATAGGCCTTGCTAGCAAGCTCAAATTAAATGATTCAATGCCCGAAAGACATTGATGGCACATACACCTTGTTGTTTTATTTTGTGTATTACAGTATGCAGAGGATTGTCTCTTCATATTTCTCTTTTCACGAATGTAATACATCATGGGCTAGCGTATTTATAAGTTTTTTGGGTGTGAGGGCCTTGGTGGGTCCCGCTTTAAGATTTAAAATTACGGTTTCAGGTAAAGATTTTTAATTTTAATTTTTAAAAAGTACTGTGACATTTTTTGTAGGATGTGGAGGATGTCTTGTTGTCCCTAGATGGTTGAGGGATGTATGCACATCCCCTATCTGCTGCAAGGTTGGAAGGGCATTCCCCTAGAGGGAAACGTCCCTAGGGACGTCCTTGCATCAATTGGGCTATCCCAGGGATGACCTCTATTGGGGTGCTGCCCAGTGGGATGACGAGGGGACATTTTGTCCTTGTTCCCAAAAATGGGGTAAAAACCCTGGGGTTGCATCCTTGGGGAACACTGTTTAGAAGGATTCCATTTTCATGCAGATAGTACTTAATCAAAAAGTTTTTAGATCTCATGATTAGTTTTAGAAAAAATAATGAAGAATTGTGAGATTGGAGTGTATCTTAGTCTCTAAATCCTGTGTACTCATTATCCTGAGTTGCAGGTTCAGGTTCAGTGGCTTTTGAAAATCCTCCCAGGTTTGACATGGCTGGGTTCAGCTGTACAACATATATACAATTGTCATCATCATCATCAATAACAACACACACACACACACACACACATATATATAGATGATGATGATGTAGAATAATTGTGAGACTAGAGTGCATCTTAGTATCTAAACCCTGTATGCTCATCATCCTTACTTGCGTGTTCAGGTTTGGTGGCTTTTTGAAAATTTTCCCAGATTTAACATGGCTGGGTTTGGCTATATATATATATATATTGTAATGTCCCCTTCTCAATAGCCAGCAGGAGATCGCTTAGCCTTTTAATTCCCGAGGTTAATGTCGAGATGAGGGAATCATTTAGTTAATTACTTAATATTTGGCTAAGTTCCAAATTAAATTAGAAAGGTGATATTGAGTAATTAATTAAATCACTCATAAGGTGACTTAGTGAAATGTTATTTAAAGATGACCTTATGAAGAATTAATAAAGTGACCAAAGTAAATATTTCAAAAAGAATGGAAAAGAACTATTCAAAAAAAAAAACCACTTTATTTCTTGAATGCTTAAATACTTAAGGAGAAAAAGAGAGTTGGGTCGACATTTTTTTGAAATGAACAATATTCTTCATGGAGAACTCGAGCTTCCTGGTTTTTGGGCTTGGAGAACCCTAGCCACCATTGTTTCGAGTGTGAAATATCACTCCTAGCTTGGCATCGTTGTAGGTTTGATAAGAGGAACAAAGCTACATCTCTACAGTTTTCATGATTTCCTTTCAGTGGTTTTTTTGATACTTCATTGAGGACGAGTTTGAGGGGCAATCGAAGCAGCTGAAGGCGTTCTGTTACTGAGGAACCCTAGACGTGTTTCTTATATGCTGAATATACTTGCTATGGTGCCATTTTGAAGCAGCTGAACAGTTTGGTGAAGGACGTGTCTTCCTGAGAGAGAAACGACTTCTTTAATCTCTCCCAGTTGGGACGTGGTCACTAATAGGAGGCGTGGTGACGAATTTTTGAGGCTCTACAAGAGGCATGTGGACTCCCTGAAGCTAAATGAGTCTTCCTCCAAGAGTTTCGACTGAAAATAGGAGGTCCTGTTTGCTGTATGTAGTTTCTGGGAGCCTTTGGAGGCGTCTCATTCAGCTCCAAGCTTAGGGACGACTTTATTCCAGGTCTAAGTATCATATTATAATTCCCAAATCTGAGTTTAAGAGCTGTGTAATTAATCTGGGAATGTATGACGAACTTACTGCTGTAGGATGTCAATTGTAATTGCAAAGTTGTCACAGCCAGAATATGGTGATATCTAGACTGTCATTTAATGCTGATATTCATCTCTAAAAACAGTCATTTCAATCATTGCATTTGAGAGTGTTGGAAAATCAGAAAATAATATTGCTGCCTCTCTATATTCAGAACCTCTATTTAAAGTTACATGTTGTAGTCAGTATACTATTTCTGCCTATAAGACAGCTGGTGGCTTTGAAACTATGCCAAAAGGACATTAGTAATAGCTGGGTTTGTGGTGCATCATATATGTGAACTGCTGTTAATAATACCAGTCTATTTCTCACTCAGAAATTCACTTTTTGGTCTGCTGTAAGTGTTTTTCAGTCACTGCTGTGCATGAACAATGTTCATTTGTGGAGCCATTGATGTATTGTTTGTCTTGCCATTGTGGAAGTAAACTGGCCCTTCTATTTTTGATGCTTAAGTATATTTCTGATTATGATGCAATAACAATTTGGATGAATCTAGCTCTGCCATTGCTATATGTACAATCTGTTGTTTGCTAAAAATCTGCATACATTGAATCACACCAATTCACTGAAACGGAGACTATCAAACCAAGTCAATCGCAAAAATTCCTAAACTACAAGTCAGGGAGTCGACATATATATAACATTAAAAATATATAATTTGCATAAAATTCAATACAGACCACAGCTGATAGTTGATTATTCAATGTCAAAGGTTAAAGATAAACTAAAATAGTTTATATTATAGTATAACTGCATGTAGGAAATCAATACAAATCATCATATTGGTCTTCATCAAGAGCATTGACATCATGAGCTGGTTCTTTATAACCACAGCAGGGCCCGTGCCACTCCTACTAGCTGCACCATGTAACTCCTGTGTAGCAGCTTTGTGCTCCTCATCCTCAATTGAGACTAAGGAAAGTTGTGCAACAGAAGCATCCAAGTTGGGATGCTTTGTTGCTATATCTCGAGGCCTTGTTGTTCCCTCCAAGTTGCTTTTAGTTTTTTATGGGTAGATTAGGACTTTGTAAAAAAAAGTTTTTGCTTTTTGTCATTAAAAAGGTGAGTTTTTAATGTTTTTGGGCTGAGTCTTGCGTTTGCCAGGGTTTGGCTCAAGTTCATCTAGGGTCCTGCCTGGGGCCTGTGTGTCTGCCCCATGTATGTCTTAGATGTACCTTTGCTAGACCCATAGGCCCAGGTAAAAGCCTGGGCAAATGCAGCCTGTTCTTGGAAATTGAAAAGGGAAACTCAACTACAAGATGTTCTCTATCAAACATGGTATCCAGATTTAAAATAATTTTGCAAGAAGCTGACTTCAGAAAAGTGGATGCCAGCCATCTATTACAAATGGATTTTGCAGATACAGGGTGACAAAAATTCTCAAACTTGGATCTTGTTACTTCCTTCTTGTAGTTGATACATCCTCAAAAATATAACAGGTGTTCTTGAAATGTGGGTTTACTCACTGTCACCTTTTTAATATCTTTAGAGGAAGTACGATCAATTTTAGGAGCTTGTATCTGTCCAAACAAACACAATTTTTTCCCAAAAATTGTTGGGGGTTGTCTTCATTGGTATTTTCCTAGCTCTAATACCACTGTTAGGGAGAGCTGTGGGCAAAAATAGTAAGGCCAGTATTATTTTATTACAATGAAGGAAATGATTGCCTCATTCACCTCTCTGGAGTAGAATTTCTCATAAATGCAGTGTGAAAATTATATTGGGAATAGCCTATCAAAACTACTTGTAACTTAGACGTTGATTAATAAGTTGTAGGAAACATTAATCATGACAAACTAATTACAATAAATCAAATTTAATATCCCTAACAACTTTAAACCAATGGCAACAGAAATGGGAATAGCTTATCATAATTACTTGTAGCTTAGATGTCGATTAATAAGTCATAGGAAACATTAATCATGATAGACTAAATACAATAAATCAAATCTAATTTACCTAATAAGTTTAAACCATTGGCAACACAAACTTTTGGATCAAAAACTGATCATCTGCATTAATATATATTTAAATTGGGTTGATGAACTATGAGAACCAAAATAAGGAATTCAATATCAAATTTTAGATCTTTATGAGCATATGCTCCCTTATAAGCACTGAAAAATAGCTTTAATAATGGTTCTTAACCTTTCGGGATATTTGAGTTTCAAGTGGTATATAACCATCAAGAAGCCAGAATATAGAAAGGTGTGCAACTTGCAGATTTAACTTTGATCTTTATCTTTGCTAGTATCCATTATTTATTATTATTTAGAGTAACTTCTGAGAATCAAGGTTTACATATACAGACCCCTTTCAAAATGAGAGGGAAAACAAAACTTAAAATATTTGTGCTCTAGGTGTTTTAAAAAGCAATTATTCATAATTTAGGAATAATGTCTTTGCTTAGAATGGGGATTTTGATGTTTTCTATGTTTGTTGGAAGGCTTTTCTACAATGGAAGCCATCCTTTCAAGATTCCATTGCATCTTAGTATGTCTTGTTTCATTGACCATGTCATTGTCTAGGTCATCTGTTAGGCTGAAAATCACCTGAAATCGCATGAATACCTCTTGGTGACTACAATTTTAGGGACTCTGAGAATCCTCCTTGCTAGTATCCATTATTTATTATTATTTAGAGTAACTTCTGAGAATCAAGGTTTACATATACAGACCCCTTTCAAAATGAGAGGGAAAACAAAACTTAAAATATTTGTGCTCTAGGTGTTTTAAAAAGCAATTATTCATAATTTAGGAATAATGTCTTTGCTTAGAATGGGGATTTTGATGTTTTCTATGTTTGTTGGAAGGCTTTTCTACAATGGAAGCCATCCTTTCAAGATTCCATTGCATCTTAGTATGTCTTGTTTCATTGACCATGTCATTGTCTAGGTCATCTGTTAGGCTGAAAATCACCTGAAATCGCATGAATACCTCTTGGTGACTACAATTTTAGGGACTTAAACTCCATTTGTAATAAAAGTGTTGCAACTAATTGATTGGCAACATATATATTTGTATTTGATTTTCAAGTTCTTGTTTTTCCAATAATTACATTATGTTTTTCCTTCCCCAGTCTTAGTTTGATGTGAAGTAATTTATAATAATTTAAGGGTTTTTAGCCTTTAATTCTATTTTTGATTTATTTAAATGTTTATTTGTTCACAGGAATATCATATTTATCAAAACAGCAAGAAGCTGAAGTTAGACATAAACTGGGCTTGACAGATGTGGATGAAGACAAGCAAGGTGATTCTGAAAGAAACATAAATCATGTAAAAGAGATACCTATGATTAGTATTGCCGATGTTCTCTTTTCTGAAAGGATGAAGATTAAATTTGGTCAGTGGCGTGATAATTTACTAAGAGACCAAAATAGTGGACATCATGCTACAGTTGGTGGAAATGTTGATTGTCATGTGCAAGGATGTGAAACTGAGATCGGCTTTTACAAGAGACGTCCTTCCCTTGTGCTGAATGGATTAAACTCTCACAAAAGCATATTGGTCAAGCAGGTAGTGAATCCAACCTGTTTATTTTTGTTTTCTGTAATGTGAAGTTGGTCTGTATATGGCCATCTTTCAATGGAATATTTTAAAAACATTTATACAGGAACATGTATGGAATCAATCATAGTTTGAAAATTCACATGGCACTAAAAATTGGCAGAACCAGTTTGGACTTATACTGGCCAACTTGGTAAATCAAAAAGTACTCAAATTCCTTAAAAAAATTCATAAATTTCATGCAAAATACAGTTACACAATGTATCAAATGAGTCTGTACAATGTTGGGGAAGTGTTTTTTATTAGATTTGAATAGAAAAATGAAATATCCCCAATGGGATCTGCCCTAAAATTTCTGATTTCTGCCCTAGACTTCTGATTTATTTTTCTGCACTTTTCCGATTTAGTTTTCTGCTCAAACCCTAGGACTGAATTCTGATTTTTATTTTCAGAATGATAAACACTTATAGGCATCCAATAAACATATGCCAAACATCCATAAAACTATGCCAAACATATAGATAACATCAACTATGATAGCAACCATGAAAATCAACCATCCAAGTGCCAAACATAGGTTCAATAAATCTGATTTCTGATTAAAGAAGTCTACTGGTACAAAACTGAATATTCTGGGCTGATTTTACAATGAATTCATGGGCTCAAACATGCCAAACATATGCCCTGGTTTCTGCTCAAATCAGACCTAAAACTATAATTGCACATACCAAATATATCTAAGTAGCCAGTTTTGGTACTGGTTCGGGTTCGGGTTTGGGGGTTCGGTTCGCCGGTTCGACTTTGTTTTGGGTTCCTTAGTACAAAAAACATATAAAAATTGTATATATATGCAGCCTAGAAGCATGAATTAGGATTAGAATATCACATAACATCATATAAACAACAAAACCACCATAAAGTTGAATGCCATTTAAAACATGCATGATAAATATTCATCGTTCAATATTACAACACTTTTAATGTTTTAATCATCATATGGATTCTCTAAATCATCAATATCAATGTCAACATTGACATTAGATGAAGTAGGAAGACTAGATGAATCACAAGTAGTGCCAATGGCACCGTCACTAGCACTACTATTGTGCCCATGCTGCTGTTGGATATTCGACTCCTCATATATGCAATATGGTGGGAAGTGGAAGCATCCAAGTCAGTATCCTTTGGCTCTATATCTCACAACTTCATCTCCCCTTGTAGTTACGTTGTTTGTGTGAAAGGAGATGCAAGTTGGAATGCACATATACTAAGTTCTCCGCTCTTTTTGAGAGCAATTTATTGTTCTTTATTGAGTGGATGAAAGAATATGTGCTCCAATTCCTCTCAGATGCAGATGAACTAGCAATCTATGAAGACAAAGTAAACAATTAAATTTATATATTATAAAATTTTTAAAAAATATAAATTATAAATGAAATTATGAAACTTTTAAAACTAAAATATGAAAATTTATTAAACATACTTGTGGTAAAACTTTGATTGCAAGGGGCTGCAAATGTTGGAAGTATTGTCCATGGAAGTACCACCAACTATGAGCATCCTTTAAGAACCTAACACGAAGAGCATCAACACCTAGACCATTTGAGTGCACAAAATTAATGAACTCATTCGTGACTACACTTCGCAAATCAAAATCAGGGAAGAGTCTCATGAATGCTGCCTTGTACCCTTCAGACACTTCAAAATCTCTATATGGAGGAAGTCTTCCTAGCATTGGAAGAATTTGACTACTATAGTATTTTGGAGTCAATGCAAAGGCAAGAAGGTGTAATGAAGTTGTCATTTTGTTCCATCTTTCTTCAACAATTGTTTGCACTTGTTTGAAGAAAGTCTCTTCAGGGTCTTGCTCTTTTGCATTTATGGTGCATTTTGATCTTCTCAAGCATTGAGTCTATATAATCATATATCTCTCCAATGCATGGCTTGTCCATGTCAATATAGCGAATCATACTCAAAATGGGCTCGGTGAAACTAAGGAGATATTCCACATGATCCCACCATGAGTCATCTAATATCATGTTCTTAATTTTTGTTGCTCTTTCAGTGCTGCTTTTCCTCCATATAGACCAATTGTTGCTAATCACCATGCGAGAAAGTTCCTCTCTAACTTTCACAAGTCGTCTCAAGACGATTGTGTTCGAGGCAAAGTGGGTCTTTGCAATCTATTGCAAATTAAAAAAAATAATTAAAATTTAAAAATAAACTTTAAAGAAGAATTTAAATTAGAATACACAATCAAATTATGAAAATCAGAAAATGTAAATATTACTTCACTTACCTTCAATAGCTCCAATTTTGAAAATGATCTAAAGATTCCTTGAGATAAGTGGTGGTTGGTGATGAACATTGGAATGTCCTCAGCCTCTGCATACAATTCTTTGATCCATGCAATTTTATTCCCAATCTTTTGCAGCATAAGATTGAGTGAATGGACCGCACAAGGTGTCCAAAAGATATGTGAATATCTTTCCTCAACCAACAACCCTGCAGCTCTACAATTCTTGGCATTGTCCGTTACAACTTGAACAACGTTGCGGGGTCCCACTTCCTCAATGGCTGTAATGAGAATATTAGCAATAAATTGTCCATCTTTTACTTGCCCCTCACAATCCACGGCTTTCAAAAACATTGCCCCTTTAGGGGACACTGCTATGACATTGATCAAAGGCCGATTTTTTGAGTCCTTCCAACCATCTGAAACAATGGACACACCTGTCTCAACCCATGAACCCCTTATGGAATTCAATGAATCTTCAACCAACGAAACCTCCTTTTCCAATAAGGTGCCATGCACCTTCTCATAACCTGGGCCCTTGTACCCTTTTGGAACTTCATTAACTGCTCTCAACATCTCTTTCCAATATGGAGAATGAACAACATTAAAAGCTATTCCATTGGCATAAATGCATCTTGCAACATTTTGGTCGGCAATGGCTCTACTCTCATTTTGAAATGCAAGTTCCAAAGGCCCCTTTGTTCGCTTGTTTGCAATATGTTGTGCACTTTGAATTTGAGAATCCAGAGTGGCCATAAATGGGTAGTCTTCTACCACAATATTGGGATTAGACGGGGGCTGCATTGCCTTTGATTTTTTTTTTAATAAAGGGTGATTTCCTTTTTGGGCTTCCCGTTCATATGTTGCTTCTTGCTCCATAATGTATTTTACAAGTGTCTCAGGTGGAATAGGTACATCGTCTTTTCCAAGGCAAGGCTTGATGCCTTTTCCAGCTATGACACACAAATGTTGTTTCACCCTTAAATATGAACTAGAATATTGAACATCATATCCATTGCATTTCCAAACGTAACTACCACCACCTGGAACCAATTTTATCATTTCAATATACTTCCATAGAGGAGAATTTGGATCTGTTTTGAACTTTGATTTAGTTGTAGAGCGAGAGGTAGAACCAATTGGCATTGTGATTCCTATTGCAATTTTTTGAATCTTGCATACATTCATAGAAGAATGGAAAAACATAGATAAATCATAAAATTAAAGAAAACAAAGTTTCATGTTTGTAAAACAAAAAAATTGATGAAAAAACTCGAAAAAAAGAGAAAAACTTACCTCTTTGCAAAAATATCCTTCAACAATCTTTGTGGCAGCCAATGAACACTTGCAAATCTGTAGGAATGGCAATGCGATCGTTTGTAGAAGCTTCAATGATCAATCTTCAACTCCTTTTGTCAATCCAACAAGCAAAAATGAAAGCTCACCCCTTGGAATGAAAATGCTTGTTTGCAAAACAAATGAATAAGAATGAGGTAGTTTAGGTGTTGAGAGTGATTTAGATGTCACTTTTAGGGTTTCCTTGGGCGTGGGTCAAAGTCGAACTCCATAAAACATTAAAAAAATGCTCAAAAAAACACTTTTTGGTCACCTAGCCACGCAGGTTTTGTTTGGATACGCCCGGGTTCGGTCTGAGTTCTTCTAGGGTTCGCTTGGGTTTTGTTTGGGCAAATCTGACCAAGAAATGTCGAATCTTGGCAGCCCATAGGAAAATCGGCCCAAGATCCGAACCAGGAGCGATCAGAACCCGAACCCTAGCTTCTTTAAGCGAATCCGGTAACACAAAAATATATGCAAAATAGTCTTCAAATATCAAACCCTAGATGAGTGAATTCCTCCTTGGCAAGTGTTAGGGTTTTTTGCTCCAGAAATGCAAAATCGTCCTCCAAAGATGGGCACTCAAGTTTGCTCCAAAGTGGCACTCCAAATTAGGGCAAAACCCTAATGCAATATGCACACAAATTGCCACAACATTGCTGCTCCAAATCTGATCTGCAAATCTGATTATGCAATGATGCTTCAAACCTCGAAATTTCTCCAATGAAGTGCAATTAGAACTCCATTATGAGTCCACACGATGAGCTAGGTTTTCGTCCAACTCACTGTATTCATAGGGGTTTTCATCCTTGAAATAAAGCCCAATCAAAGTTGCAGCCAAAGAGAAGAATTTCCATAATGAAATAAGATGTGAATGGATCCCCAAATGACCTCACATGTTCTTATATTTATAGCTACCTTTTTCCCTCCAATCTTGGCCGACCTCAATAAAGTATTCTTATTCTTATTTATTATTTATTTATTTTTTAAATTATATTATTTATATTTTAGTATTATATAATATATATACTAGTGTTTAAAAACACTATTTAAATAGGGTGGATTTAGGGTAGGAAAAGGGGGGACATTACAGTCCTCCCTTCCCGGAATTGCTTGCCCACAAGCAATTACAAGCTTGGATACTGCAAAACATCCTCAAGTGGCAAGTCTCTCCAACTAGTCAAGTACTTCATGATCACCCTGCTCCTCAAATTGTGGCTACTCCTTCCATAGTGAATATGAAGAATAGTATTCAAAGTGAGTTCCGATGGTCAGAAATGAAACAATACTGCCCATACACACTCAAACTCAAATCTGTTCCATCCTTCAAACTCTGAAATTCTGCTCCTCAAGGTTGGCGATCTCCCATCATCAAGAGTAATATCAGGTACAAGCAGCAACTTCCCTTCTTCATCCAAAGGAGGAAGCTTGGGAGAAGATGTGATATGATGCTCACTTGTCCTCTTGAGGCAAGATAGATGAAATATATTATGAATCCAGCTACCCTTAGGTAACTCCGACTCATAAGCATCGTCTCCAACTCCACTCTCAATCCTGAAAGGGTCGTAGAAATGAAGCTTCCACTTCCCTGCACCACTCCTCAATGTAGTCTGTTTGTATAGTTGTAGGAACAAGAATATCAATTCATCAACCTCAAGTGTCATGTACATATCCTGCATCAATCCCTTCACTTTGAAGGCTCCTGTGTCCACAAATGCTAAGTCTACCAAAGACAAATTGTCATATCTATCCAAGGCCATGCAAGATGATATGTTTATCAATATGTGATAGGTGATATCATAATAATGCTCTTTGAAACACAGCCACCTGCGCCAAGCCTTCTGCTGCTCCACTTTGCTACAAATATCACTCATCCAATTGTTGTGAAACAATTCACCACGATCCTTGTGAAGTATTGTACCAATCACACCAATACTTGGATCCCAAATTATTACACCATCACACCAACTGAAAATTAATAGCTAAGTGTCTCTCATCATGCCACCATAACAAACTATCCTCCTAGACCTAAATTGCTCATATGGATGTGAAAAGTGTCCATCATTCGTGCATCACCAAACATGCAAATCTGCTCTAGGCTGCTGGTGCAAATCAGAACAGTGCTGTGAAAACTGAAAATCAAACCTATGATCATGCCAAGAATGCTTCTGCTATCATAAGATGACAGGGTCTCATCATCATGCAACCACCCAACACTGTAGTGACAATCCCATGCACACCAATCCATCCAATCAGCTGGAAACATTGATGTGCAGTCTGAAAACTCCGTGATCAGCAGTATAGAACAGCCATCAATCAGCAAGGAGTGAGCTGACAACCAATTGATTGGGTCTGAAAATTTTCTCTCATGCTCATTTCCATGTCTTGGACTAGTTCAGCTGAAACTCAACATCCCCATGAATATACAACTCCAAATCGGATACCTCCATGACATCTCCTTCAAATTTTGGAGCTAGGACAACATTGTGCTCACCCAAAGGATCATCATCATGATAGCATGGTGTAATGTCCCCAAATTTTTAATAAAGTGATTTAATTAATTTAAGTTGTCCAAAAATTATTATTATTTCAAAAGGATGACTTTAATTAATTATTTTAATTAAAATAAAGTGGAAATAATAAAATATTAAAAATATCTCTTTATTGAATAAAGTTCCTTCTAGAAGCTAGGTTGGTTACAAGCTGGCTTCTTCTGGAAGATTCTTTGGAGCAATTAAAAAGGAGTTAGTGCAAAGCATTTGAGGATCCATTGTTGAATTGATCTTTCTTATGCTTTATGCAAAGACTTGAATCTTGGATTTAGGTAAATCTCTGAGGACGAAAACCTTCAGCAGATTGGAAAGGGTTGGACGAAAACCTGGCTCTTTTAGGGAATGGATTCATGACAGAGTTCACATCGGGCTTAATTGGTTCAGTTTTGGGCTTCAAACGAATAATTGCTGCTGAGGGCATTTTGGGAAATTTTGTGTCTTCTTTGAAGACAAAATTTCAGTATTGTTCGATACTATTCCCAGGTACAAAATCAGGAGGTATCTATTTACATTTAGTGACAAATATCTTAGTTATAATTGCAAGGTTATTTCAGGTGATAATTTTGTATATCAAGCCAGTGAAATTGTTAATTAATCTGAGAATCGATTTATGTCTTATATTGGCAATTTCACCTATTTTGGAAATTAAACATCATTAGCCTGAGAAGTTGAATATTTAAGTGTTGAAATTTTGGGATTATATTCTTGAATATCTGAGATTAATATTAAAAAGTCGATCTTTCAAAGAACTGGGCCAACTTGTAAATCGTGGGATTACTAGCTCTGAATAATACAGAGCTAACTTTATTGGAGATGGGCCGATAACACTTCAGGGGGGCGATAGTATTATAAGGATTGCATCTTATTGGCCTTTTTCTGAGCACGTCAGATGCAAAGAATCACCATATAGAGGCAGGCGTCACCAGATCAACAAATAGAAGACAAATTAAAGAAGAAATCGTTGAAGTCTAAGTCTACCACCAAGTGGAAATCATGGCATTTTCTTGAAGAGCCAACTTGTGTCGCAAATATTTCTTTGATAATTCTCCAGCTGCTTCAACTTTATTGGGTCCTAAGAGCTTGTATGCTAGTATTGATTGCTAATTGAAAAGTCGGCTCAGATATTATTAAGGGATCAGACCTTTTTGAGTATTGAAGCCTGCCGCACATACCATAGGAGAAGTGATAAAGACAAATCGTAGATTTCCATTTCTCAACCGACAGCTCATCACTTATATACCACACGTTTCTGAAGGAATTGATAAGGAAATTCCAAGGGAGTATCAAGCCAGGTCAAATATATTGAACTTTGCCTCCCTCTCTTAATATGTGGAACTCTAATAAGTCGATCTAAAAGGGAAAGGATAAGACAAAATACTTTGCCGTCTCTATAAGGGAATCGACATTTATCAATATCATCTCAAGTTTGGTGCCAGCAAGATTCATCCAAGTATTCAAGCTTCTTCATTGTCGGGAGGTGCTTGCTGGGAATCAAAGTGTTGACCGTAAGAGACGGAAGTCTGGAGATAAGGAAGAGACAATAATATTTCGTCTTTCTTGTGAATAAGACAAATAAGAGAAAGAGACGTGGTTGCCAAGAAGATATTCAAATCACTTCAATACTCAGGATGCCAGTATAGCCGCCATCTGAAGGATATTGAGAGGTCGTGAAAGTAATCTGAGCACTAAGAAAGACTAAATACTTCATTCCAGACTTAGACGTGGCTTATTTCTTGAAGATTTGGCACTTACAGGCCCTCACAAGGTAACTGAGACTCTATACTGGAGCTTGGTGGACATGAGAGGATGCTGAAGCTGTACATAGGATTCTCAGTGAGCCTAAGAACACCTTCAGTTGCTGCAGTCAGTCCAGAATTGCAGCTAATATCAGGTTCTTTGATGTTTTGTCTTAGTATGAGCTGCTGTTATCATTCTGAGCATTGTAATTTATGAGCTTATATTGTAGACATCTCTCTGAGCATTGTAAGAGTCATATCTGATGCATATAAAGTCTGATCTTAAGTTCTGCGTTGCTATGCATTGTAAATCAGACTTATCTATTAGTTGAAATATCAGCATTTTGGTCTCGATCATGTATTGCATTGCATATTGTATGCCAAGTTTACAAATGTTATAATATGCATTAAGTTTGATAAAATAGAATATCTATCAAACTGGGAAGGCAGTCGAAAATCTACAAACTTGCATATGCCGACCAATTGTTTGACGAAATGTCAAACAATTCAAACTGAAAAATTCAAGGGAGAATAAGTAGGGGTTATTACACATGGTGTTAAAACACAAGTAGGCTCATTGAGCTCTCCAAGAATGGTTGAACTCTTAACCAAATCTGAAGCACAAATGTTCTTCTCTGCATAGGCATAACAATCATTCTTTGGTGGTCCACAAAGTATATGCACAACTTCCTCTTCCTTAACTCTACCTTGAGCCTTCAATTGGCTCTCCAAATGATGTGTTTCATGAACCCTATGATTAAAATCATTTGCACAAAATAAATTTTCTGATTTGTTTTCAAAATAAGAATAGATTGTAGTTGTCAATAAATAAATAAATGTTATTTTGTAATTTGTCCCCGACCTTTAGTTGGTAGTTGGTAGTCACTGACGGCTGGCATTCTCAACCAACATTGGCTTGTTATATATTTCCTTATTGTACTCATAGTTGAGGACCGCATGCATATGGATCCTGTAACTATTGAACATTGTTATGAGTAATTGATATATTCTGTTATGTATTTCTGTTTACTCTCTGTTAATCATTCAAGTAGTATTACCGAGTAAACATTTGGTGTCGTTGCCGATACAAACCTTGCAAAGTAAACTCACAAACGAGAATCATGGCGGTGTAATGGGACAGCCAGCTGAAGAACTTGTTTAAGCAAACAACGAAAGCAAAAACGAGTTGACATAAGACTTGGTAAACCTGTGGGACATTTCATTAAAAAAACATGTATGGAGGGAGGCTCTTAGGGGAGAGGTCTCCTAGGCTGCTATTTGGGATAATCTAGCCGTCAACGAAGAGGTTGATCGTCTTCTCGACAAATTGCCAAGACTTATTGCACGCCATTTCATCATTTTGCAAGATCTTCCGATTGAGAGAACCAAGAACAATGTAGGCAACAGATACTATAGCAGTATGAAGAACAAAACAAAGGGGAAGAAGAACGTAAATTGACTGTTGATGTTGCCCCGAAGAATTAATGCTCTTAACTAAAACGGGAAATTAATACAATGTGGTCACAAATCAATAGACCAAAAAATTAGAAGATCTTTAAGAATAAAAGAACAAAGAGAACAATGATGACGACTGAGGGGTGAAGTTGAAGAAGGCGAAGGATTTTTGAGGGAAAGTCTGAATCCACCCAAGAGCAAAAGTCGAAGCCAAAGTGCAAACAAAAGTCGTAGTCAGGAGAGAAAGAGAACTTTCACGACAAGAGAACGTACGAGGGGAGAGTGGGTAGAAATAGCCTGACACTTACCACTTCTCAACAAGACATACACTGACCTCGCTGACCAAACCAGAGAACTATCTGTACCATCAATGTCGGACGAAGGGGAAAGTGAAGAAGAAAACACTAACCCCCACCAGAGAACAGTGCAAACCTTCATTGTTGAACAAAGAAGGGTCATCGTCGGGTGACAAAGAAGGTTCATTGTTGGGCGAAAGGGAAGGCAAGGAAGAAGCCGCCAACCCGACTGTCGAAATCTTATTGGCAATACTTTCAACATAAGGTACATGATGTGGAAGCATTCTAGTGGTTTGAGCAATCTTTGATCACCAAAAAAAAAAAGTTTCCTTTCATTTTGTTGTGTTCTGGTTTAAAGTGTGTTGTGAGTTTTTATATGTAATTTTGATTGTGCATTTGAGAGCTTGACTAATCTACAACATTAGTATGAAGGCCATTGGTTGTGATAATGGTGCTATATGGAGCACATAGGCTAAAGTAGACTCTTGCCTTTGGAAAAATAGAGTGAAACCTTGTTGAATGGTATAGAGCAGAGCATGTCACCAAGGTGGTGTTATTACCACACAAGCATAGGAAGGCCATGTAGGATCCAGTCCACACATAGGAGGGTGTATTTGTTGAGGTGACATTCTCTAGCTAAAAGGTGAAAAATGACTCTTTTGCCAGTTATGCCAAATTCTCTAGAATGGTTATAAGCATTCAAGTAGCATTCAAAGGCATAGAAAATGTATGAGCTAACATTGTTATTTCATTTCAGACTAAAAATTGCTCAAGTGGTGCCATTTGTAGAATACTGGTAAAACACAATCTTCCACACACAACTGAGGTGAGATTTAGGAATGTATATCCACCACTGTCCACCACTTTCTGCATGTTGGATCATTTAGAGGTTCAAATGATAGAGGATTACCTCTATCATCAATGGAAAGTTTGTAGATGCTCAACAAGAACTTGGCCGTGCCCTATAATGAAATAAAATGATAGGTTAACCAACATAAATGTGATAAGTGCTTTGAGATTGAAGATTGGGTTTTTGTAAACTATTGATCGATCAAAGCTATATTTAAGTCTTGAACATATAGACACTTTTTTTTACTAAAACAAAAACATATTATAGAGTAGCTTTGCTAGTCTTAAAAAGATTCATTGCACACCAATTCTATAAAATCATAAAAATCCAAATTGATAGATAGTAAGAAGAAAAGGAGGAATCTTTAAACCCCATAGATAGGGCATAGACACTTGTTCCTCTGAAGATCGCACAAACTTTGAGTATTATACCAATAGGTAATGTTTGCCTTTATGTTAAAAAAACAGGGCCAGTAGGAAAATCGCTTCAACCAAATGAAAATAATAGTGTTAACCATAAGGGAACGAAGAGGAACACCACAAAAACCTGCACACCAGCCAAAGTCAAGAGTCTAGGGAAGCCTTGTAATCAGCATTCACAAGAACACCAAAGTCTTTGCTCAAGTCCTAGGTAGGGCATTCCTAGTTATCTGTAGTTTCAACTTTCAACCTTGATGTCATTCTAGTTAGATGCCAATTTTACAAAAAAACTTGGCAACCTGATTTCCATCCCTTCTAGAATGGTTCCACTTAACAACTTTGAAACCATAAATGATGATGTTAATGTCTTTCTTGCATTCATTCAACTACCATTGCTAAAAGTTAGTGGGATCTTGCCTTTTGAAATGATCAATCAAGATTTTAGAGTCAGATTATAGAGTGATATCTGTAAAATGCCTTTGCTTGGCTTCTAACATAGCTTGGCAAATGGCCCTTGCTTCAGCAAAATTATTATAACAAATAACAAGACTACTAGAAAACCAAAAATTAATCATGCCATTATGATGCAATGCTTGTCTTTTGAAGTTCCATCAACATTAATTTTAGCCAGACTTGGAGGGGGATGTCCCCATCTGATTATCTGATCTTTTTGAGGGTTATGATTGGTAGAGGAAATGGAGGGAGAATTTGTAGGAATTCCATGCCTTATATCTTTAAATAGGATGAAAGTCTTAATTATATGAACACCACTTATAAAGTTCTATGGTAGGTTCTTTGTATCTAGAGGTTTCCCCCATGAAGTGGCTCTATTTTCTTATTTCAGCTATTTGGTATTTTGGCATTTTGTCTTTGTCTAAATCTTGGATCGTTTTTGCTTTGCTCATTTAATTTACATTGTGGGGAATTGTTATTTATGTCTTTGTTAATCCATTCTCCAATTGAGATATGAGTGTATAATAAGGAAATGTCTGAAATAGCAACCATCAAATGTGAAATTGCTTGATACATCAAATGCAGGGAGGTAATTATGCAATTATTTTTCAATAATTGGAGAGCAATGCATCCCTTATGCACATTTCAGGGCCAAAAATATTAGGCCTTAAATGCTCTTTGGAAGAGAATAAACAATAAATTTTGGAATCATTCAAGGAGTTTGTTAGGGCTATCGGACTGTCTGACAAGGAATTTTGCTATGTTAAGGATCATATCAGAATATTTTTAGGATGGAAAAAGCTTAATTGCTCTTTGCGGCTTCAATTTGTGGGACACAACATGAGAGTTTATGGCTAATGATTCTCTTCTGCCTCGAAGAACCCTGCATTCAGATTTGCAAATATGTCCATTGGTTCAATGGCATTTATACATTGAAATGTATCTTTAAGGGTTAGAGAGGGTTTTCATTTCTAGCAGGCATTTTTACGTAGTCTCGACTCTTGGGCATTTGAATTTCTTAGGGTGTCTGTTAAAGGTTTGACATAAAATGTTATCATGGTTGCTTTAAGCATGTTTTGCAATCCATTATAATATTTGCTTGGTCTTTCAGGGTTTAGCTTGAATTAGAGAACATTTGGATCTATAAGCCCAGTAGACATATTTGTTATGGGATTCTTGAATTTTTGTATGATAAGTGTTCAACACTAGAAAAACTTGATTACATGGTAGAATGTTGTTTGCTGGTGTTCTGGTTGTCTTGGATCATATGTTGCCTATGTTTGTGTTGTAAAAGTATTTATACCTATAACATTGTCAAACTTGATAAGTAGGGAGTATTTTCCACAGCGTGTCAAATTGTGATATTGCTATCAGGATTCAACTGTGTAGTTTTACAAGTCAAACTCATTGACCCGTGTTTCATGAGTAGTGGTTCACAAGAACCCATCTCTCATGATAATGAATGGTCCACTTAGCACTCATTGCATCTAGGCGATGTGTTAGTTTTTATGATCAGATGTAAAAGCAGAAAATTAATTCAAAATCAGACACAATAACGCAGCATATACCCTGGGAAAACCCTCCACTTGAGGGAGAAAAACCCAGCAACAATATACCACTTATATATTGAATATCAAAGAATGTCTCCTTTACAAAGAGGCCGATATTAAGGCCAAGAATGATCACCACAATTTGATGCTAACACAGCAATGATATAACTCAGCCTTCAACAGATATGTCGATCTGCACTTGATAACTTCTTACTACTCTAACTCGCACTATAGATATTGAACTATAATGAACAATGAAAAAGAATGAATACAATGGAGAAGCAATGTGTATATATACATATGAATGGAAGGGACACATCCCTTCTAACCTTCATGTCGGCCTCCACCAAAAAGTCTCCAAGACACATGAAGTCTCAAGGCATCTCTTCATGAATTGACCAAGGATGTCGGCCTCAATAACAATTAAATAAAACATCATTTAATATGATGTGCCTCTTCATAAAAAACTCTACTTGCAATTTAAATAGCCGTTAGGCTATAATTTAGATTGCCAGCCTAGAATCAAAGCCCGGAGGAGTAGAAGCGTGTACTTCTAACATCAACACTCCCTCATTAGGAGGATACTTCTAAATGCCTTGGGCATTATGCCTCAATTTGTGATGTCAGCCATAGTGGCTACTCCCATGTGGAAGAAACATGTATCACCTCATTGTGATATCAGCTTCTTCATGGCTACTCCCATGTATGGTAGAGAAATGTGCACAAAGTGCTCATCATGGAATCACTTAATGTGATGTTGTCACCTCATCATGACTTTCACCATGGCTCTCCTAGAGGGTGAGCAACACAAGTACAAGAAAATTATCACGGACTCTCTCACATGATGTCATGGAGTCACACACATGACATCCACCATGAAACTTACTCGGAGGGTGGAAACAAGGGCTTTCACCTCAAATCTCTCCAGAGAAATGCATTAACAAGGATTGCACCTCAAATCCCTCTTCTGAGAAGAGAAATGCATTAAAGAAGATCATTGATCTGGACTCCTTCTCGACTGGGGCTTCATTCTCCACCATACCAAGCTTGTCACCGAGAGAATTACCTGAAACTTTATCCTAAAGGAGGTTTGGTGAGAATGTTTCTTGATCACTCATCGATCTTGATATGCTTCCAGTGAATTGCTTTCCTCCAACACCATATCGATATAGTGGTATTTGATCTCAACATGTTTAGTTACGTCATGAAACATTGGATTGGCGGCTTCACACAACTTTTGATTATCACAATGAATGACAATGGCTCCATCGATTGTCCAAACAATCCTGCTAGGAGTTTCGAAGCCACCGCCTTCTTAGGCTGCCACAAGCTGCAATATACTGGACTACTGTTGTGCTTATTACTGCGAAAGGCACTTCTACGCTACCGGGATATCATGTGATTAAGCCCGAGAAGCAACATCGGAGGTGCTCTTCCAATCGACACCACCTTGTCCAGTCGAGGTATCCATCATCCAAGTCCACGCACGAAGAATATCAAAGCCATATCAATACATTGCCCGCCAAAGTATCAGGGATATGCTTTAACCTGCTCGTCTGTATTTGCCTTGATTCACACATGAGGCGATAAGTGCACTCACTGCGTAGCAAATATCTAGTCTAGTGTTGAATAGATACATCAATGATCCAATCAATTGTCTGTACATCGTGGGATCCACCAGATCTGAACTAGTTGTAGCCTCTTTCAACTTATGTAAGTT
>VDFB02049962.1:0-34477 GCA_007258455.2 Sequoia sempervirens | reverse complement strand
CTATATCTACCAAATCTATACTTATTACATGACAAAAAATAATCTTCAAAATTATCTCTAACAATGTTAAGTTCTGAATTGTGGGGAAAGGGATCCCCAAAGTTTTGTGTGTGTATAAAACCTAATGATCTCAATAGGTATCTTTCCCTAAGGGAATTTGATTAGGAAAGAGATCGTAAGGTGTGAAGATTGAATTTCAACCTCAATGGTGAGCCAATCAAACCTAGATCTCAATCCTTAGGGTAGTAGGAAAGATCTGAAACTAAATTGAATTTATTTGAAGAAATCAAACTATATAAACAATAAGACCTAATACATAAAATGAAAATTCTTGAAAGTAAAGAAATGGAAATGACAGTTTGTAGGCATATCTGAGAAGGGTCTAATGGCATGCACCTATCACTAAAATATGCTTTTAAGGTCTACTAAGGGATTGGTTCACCCTTGGGTGAATGGGTCCTTGTAGCCCTTTCCAAAACTATAAAAATTGAAGTTGTAACCCTCTATCTACACTATGTTCCTATACCTACAAATCTTTGTCTTTGGATCTGGACCTGCAATAAATTTGTAAACATATGTTTGTATGGGAGTTTTCCTTGGTCAAATCCAAAGTTTGGTACAATTAAACCTTGATAAAAGAAAAAGGTCTAATAAATGAAAGTGTGTGAGCCCTAACCTTAAGTGTATCTAAGGTTGTTATGAGCTAAAATAGAAATAAATCCTACTCAACTGCATTAGAGTATGATTCCTCTATGGAAATGACAAGATTCACTTAGGGAGAAGTCAAACACCCCTTGAAATAAATTTGAAACACAATGATACTTTGGTAGAGGTTCTTATTAGAGTGAAGTTTGAAGATGAGAACTCTAGGAAACAAATCATTAGGTTAAAGGAAATGGCCAAATGCATCTCACACACCTAGAATCCATCATGTTCTTCTATTGGCATCAACCTTCAATCATGTGACAGAGATTTATCAAATATGAAAATGGACTTGAAGACCTACAATTTCAAACAATGTTGCTCCAAGACTTTGAGTTTTTCTTGAATATTTCTTGATCTCTTTAATCTCTTCCTCATCTAGTTTGAAATGATGAAAAAATTAGGATTTTATAAGCATTTCTCTAATTTTCTAAATATTAGATGGTCTCGATAGCTGACATTTATAATTTAAATTTTAGACCTTAAAAATATTGCCAGAAAAATATTTTTAAATGGGTCTTGGCACTTAAGGGTGACCCATTCACCCATGGGAAAATGGGACCTGGCCTATATGTCTAGGACACACATGATCCAAGGAAGATTAATGTTTGAATGCATTTATTCAATGTGTGTTTCAATGTCAAAAATGAGAAAAATAGGCATTGGGATGCATAATATAGGGAATTATGGCCTATTTTGAAAGGGTGAAAATGCATAAATGTAAGGTCACTAAAATAGGTCTAAACTAAGTGTGAAATTGTACTATAAACTACAAGGGAGTACAATTTCCTATGCTACATAATTTAGCCCCCACTTTAGCAGTCATATAGAAGTATGTGCATATGCAAGATAAAGTACTTGAAAGTAAATCATGCTTCATAAAAGGATAATCATATGGATATTATAATTAATGTGTGAATAGGGAGAATGAAGCCCCCAATGTCGTTATCTACAAAACCACAATGTTAGGAACCGCATCCTACAAAACTGATTTATTAGCTATTCAAAATCATATTAAAACATGTAAAACTTCTAAAAAGAACCAAATTAGAGGGTAGATGTATTCCCCATGATTCCACTTGATTTATGGAGGTGGAATTAAGGTAGCAATCTAGCCTCATCAAATTTCTAGGTTTTTCTAATGGAAATGCTTGCAATAGGGTTATGTGATCACAACACCATCTATCAGTAAACATTGAATAAGATCAGGGATGAAACTGTGAATCCAACACAACAGATGATATTGAAAATGGAGTTTGCTAGCCCTCATTATGATGATTTTAGTGAAATGTGCTAGTAAACAGATTTACTATATGTTAATGTAAAATCACATTTTTACTATCATTTTGACATTTACCATTTGGAGATTACCTTGTTGTAGAGAAGTAACGATGTTGAGCCAATGACCTTATGAGGCCCCAATATTAGAGGTCCTATGATCCAGGATTACATACAATTACACCCCCCTAGAGGTGAGTTAGTTGTACCTTCTCCCTATGATTTTCCATTTTGCACTATTTTTTTCTTTTTCCAAACATCATGGGGACCCATCCCAAAATGACCTGACCTAGCCCAAAGAGGCGATCTTGTCCTAGACCCCACATCCAAAAAATGTGACTTTGCCCCAGTTTTCACAAGATATCCAAGGGAAGTGTTCCTTTGTTAACTATTTAGTTAACTATTTTTTCTATGTCATTGATGATTTACTTTTCTTTTTTTTAGATTCCACCATGCGCCTGACAACATTTTAAAGGGTGACTATTCTCTTTCCTCCATGAGCTGGTTACCCAACTAACTGAGGAGCATGTGGAGACACGACGCTACTGGATTATTTTGGATATATATCATGCCACCCATGATGTATCATGATGCAAAGTTGATGGAATTGGTAGAGAGATGGGACTCAAATACTTGCATATTCTATCTCCTAACAAGGGAGATGACAGTGACATTGGAGGATTACACTGTATTCTTAGGATACCCATCTAGGGTGAGGCCATCCACTTAGAGGAGGATCACACATACCAAGATGAGGCATGGCATTCAGTATTGTACCAACTACCTTGTTGCTCCTGAGGCTATTGGGGCTTGCATCAAGCTTCAATTGCTTCCACATGATCACTCTCCATTGGTTCAAAACAAATTGTGTGTGATTTTTACGCTAGCAATTATGCCTAATGGATGAGATGCACACCTCAAGGGAGGCCTCGTTCACACCATTCATAATATGGAGAAGCATCAAACCATTTTTACATGGGGTCGCACTGAGCTCAATCGCCTCTATTATGATCTTGGTTAATTTTTTTATCAAGAGCTTCATAGTATAGTGCATTTTACACTTCTTTAAGTATGGGCCTTCAAGCCTATCACATGAATTAGATCGATTGGTTTTCCTACCATGGCAGCCCTCAGTTATTCAAAAGCCTATATTTATACTTTGAGGAAAGCCTAGTAGTATGAAGATCTATTGTACTAGAGAGTCTGATTTGATCACTTAGTGGAGGATGATATAGTATAGAGATGATACATGACTATGTACCATAGTGGCTAGATCATTCATGACAACTAACTAGGATGCAACAAGATAGATTTTTGGCTGGACAACCGTATGACTATAATGTTAAGCCATTTTATTATGATCACATCATGCATCAGCTTAAGTAGGTTTAGGTAGCGCCTAGGCCATGACCTACATACTTGAGAGTTTCACAAAGTGGTTCCAAGCTAAGAGGCATCTTCCATCCTACCATCGATGATGTCGGTTTTAGTGACTTAGATGATGGGGACCAAGATGCAACACCAACATTTGATTTGAATGATGTATTGACCACTACAAGCTATGAGAGATGGTGGGTGAGAGCACAAACCCCACACGTCTTCCCTGATGATCATCTCGTAGGTGATTTTGTACCTCTTCTAGTTCATGGAGATGAGAGAGAGGATGTGGGTGTGGATGGAGATACTACAAATGACGATGACATGATAAAGGAGGATCAAAAATTGATGGAAGAAGAGCTTGATGATCCAGTAGAGGAAATGGATGCACTCGAGGAGAGCTAGACATATCGTCCTTAGGTTACTCGAGCACAAACATCAACTATAGTAGGTGCATCATCCCATGAGCATGAGGAGTGCAACCATGCTGCACCTACCACCCTGCCTACTCATGCAAGGAGTCCTAATAGGAACCTATTATATCCTATCAAGATTGTGACTGGTGGACTAGTGATCCAAGTGATGATAAGTTATTTATCTTTTAAGTTTTAGTATTGCATTAATTATGATGCATTGTTCTGACTTGTGTTATGATTTGTGTAATCCAGGGTTAAAATCTAAGGTTAAGGTAATAAGCATAAAACTCAAACCAAAAAGCCCTAAACTAATAATGAAGCATAATCCAACATAGAAACATGAAATAATGAATCAATATCACCTTAGTCCCTATGTCATGGTTGATTCATCTCCAGTGTCCTTCATTTTGCTTAATATGAATAGTTTCCCTCAAATTTGAGTATTCAATAGTGCTCCAAGATTGGGTCTTGGGAACAAGAACTTCATTATGAAATTGCTTGGCCACATCAACCTATTATTCAAGGCCAACCTCATCATGATAAAATTTGAATACTTCATTGAATACCTACAATGGTGAAACTCTTATTCAACTCTACTACTTTTGGCCTCCGGCATTGCTGTTGACAAGGGTCCCACATTAGGGATAAAAAAGAAGATGATGGTGGGGCTTGGTACTCTCCTTCTATTGAGTTGCCCCATTCTTCTTGGTAAAGAGAAGTTTTTTGCTGAGATCTTAAGTTGGATGGTGCTTCTCACCCAACACCTACTTTGAGGCCTTTGTTGAAGTACATGGATTCAAACCTCCTTGATTGGCTTTTGTTGGTTTTGGGTCCTTCCAAAACTTTGTAATGTCCAGGTATGTGCAGGATCATGATGGGCCAAAAAGTGGCAATATGATGGGTATGTGGCTGACGACTATTTTTTTACCCAAATTAATGAAATGAAAAGGGTTTTAAAGGAGATTCTCATTTTCCACCAATATAAATTATGCTTTATTTGAATTTTATAAGTAATTATTATTCATTTTCTATTCAAATTATGACTAAAAGTCCTGATTGATAGTTGATTGAAAAACATCTATAGCTTTCAAACATATCACATTTTTGAATCCAAAACATGCTACATTCTATGCTTCATAATATGGGATTAAAAAGAAAATTGATTTTTCATGAAGTTTTGACCAAGTTAAGGTGGTCGACATACTGAGTTTTTATATTTTTAAAAAGTTGTAATAAAAATTCATAATTAATTATTTACTTGGAAAAATTACAAAACAATATGCATCACATCAAGGTATGAGTCCTCTACTTATATCTAAAATATTATAAAAAATATTATTATTTTATTGTGGTTAGGTGGTCGGCAAACACCTACTTCTTATTTTTTCCCTGAAATTTAAGTACCATTGCATTGAAATTTCAAATACCAAATAGATTTTTTTTTAAACAAATCTAGTAGTTTAGAAACTACATTCAATTTTCTATAGATTCTATTGTTACATATTTTTGAAATAATATAGATAACTTATTCAAATTTTATGTCAAGTTGCCTAACTCTAATTTTTCCTGAATATTTTGCCACTTAACCTTTTTTTCCATGATGATCTTGTACACACCCATCCCTTTTCCAAAATTAACACTTACTATTTATAGTAAGTCTAGCTGTCCAAATATAATAAATCAGGACCGTTGGTTGATTGAGGTATTAATATCCTTTTTGATGAAGAGATTAAATAAAAAAAATATTAAATCATCAAATCAATAATTTAGTTATTTATCAACCATACTTGGGCATGGTTTTTTGTTGGAGCATGTTTTGGCTAAAAAAAGAAAATTTAATTGCTTTTTACAGTAGTTGTCATAAAAGCAAATATTTTTGGGAAATGACTAATTTCTAAGAGGCCAATTGGGAAAAGAGTTAAAAATCATAAAAATTAAGATTCCTTCTATTTTTGCATGGATTTTGGCATCCAAGAAGCTTCATGAAGAAGGAAACACATACAAAATGCAATTTCTTGCTTTTTGGATTTATTATTGCATATTTTTCCTTCACAGGTTTTTGTGTTCTTCTGAGATAGGGAAACCAAAGAAGAAAGAATCTCCAAGGTTGGTAAAAAAAGAGATTAAGGCTCAAAGGAAGTGGTTCTAATAGTCTCCAAGAGAAGTTTCACATAGGAATTCCAATGTGTTGAACAATTGAAGTTTATTTTAGTATTTAGTATTTAGTATTTTGTTGTAGGTGGAAGTGTGATATTTGGGGTTTGAACGATTTTTTGCTTGCAGATGTTAATGAAATATTTTTGGACATGTATTTTCTAATATTTCATGGTATTTTCTAATATTTTAGCATATTAAACCTTGTTGTGGAGTTTGGAGAGTTTTCTTGCAAGTTGGTCATAGTTAGTGTATGTTTGGGCTTCATATTTGTTCACTACTTTGAGCATAGTTGCAGTAGATTTATATTACTACTAGAAAATGTATTAGACAGAAATTTGTGTCATTTTCTAGTATATTTTATATGCATTTTATGCCCCAAATGCTATGATCAGTTTTGGGTGTTCTTGGAATGAAAGTTGCAGCTATTGGTTGGAGTTGCAAGCATTGTTTGTTAATATAAACATTGGAAAAATGCATGCAAGTTGTGGGTATTATTCTTTGGTGTAAACGGAAACATTTTAATATCAAAAAAATGTTTTATTGTATTAAGGTGTTTCATTTATAAGAAAAATCATTAAAAAAAAAATCAGAGTTTATGTTATAATCTCATTTTACTTGATTTCATATTTTAGGATGTTTGAAAAAAGTCATTGTTGTAGATTTTACATTAATTTAAAGGGGATATTATAGTTGTATTAGAGCTATGATCTTTCCATCTTGAGGGTTTGATCATAGTTTTCAAAAATTAATAGTGAAAAATATGGTTGGTCCCTTGGAAGATTTGGCCAAAGATCTAGCAACCAATAGAGAAACATATATTGACCAAGATGATGGATTTAGAAATGAAATCCCTTATAGTGATTATGTCACTCATATGCAAAACATGATGTCCATCATTGGCCATAGAACACACTCAGAATTGGGTGGAAGAGATTATAATTTAGAAAAGATACAAAATCTTCATCTCCAACTTTTGATGGGTTAGATAAGATCATAGTCAAAACATGGTTATTCAAGATGCAAGATCATTACTTCCTTAGTTCTATGGAGGAGAAATTTTCCACTCAATATGTGATCCTAAATATTGAAGGAGATGATCATGATTGGTGGTACCAAGGTATGAACACCCATTTCCACATTCAAGTAGATTTTTTTGATGAATTTTGTCAAAGGTTGATAGATAGATATAAACAAAAAGTTGAAGAGGAGCAAGAGGTTGTAGAAAAATTCATAGCAAAAGAGTCTAATGTTGTGAGTGTTTTGAAGGATGATGAATGTGTGATAGAGTTTCAGGATGTCGCTTTGGACATGCATGCAATAATAGAGGATAATATGGTGGATGAAAAGCAGGATAAATTGATAGCCTTGAATCCTAGTTTGGATTCATTCAATGATAATTCCAAGCCTAATATGTGCTTGATGTTTCTTGTGGAGTGGATATTTATGATGAGCTCTCTGATGCAATTTTAGATGATGGTCATGAAGAAATCAAAGATGATGATAGCTCTAGATTAGTTTTTGATGATCACTCATTTTATTCCCTTGATGAGATTTCAGGTGGTTTTGGGTTTGGCTTCCAAACCAAGCCTATGAATATGAATGTTGATGAATATTTTGGTCCTAGGGAGATGGAGAGAAACTCTTTCAAAGAGGAAACCACGCATAAAGAGCACAGTGGATACTTATACCTTGATCAAAGCAATCATCCCTCTTTCATATCGGATTCAGGTGTTTCAACATCTAAGTGTGATGTGGTACTATATTGGGATGAATTTATCTTGAAGATCATTTCAATGTTTTATATTTATCCTAGCGGGAGACACTCATGGAGGATGGCCTTGAGGAAGCTAATGTTGGAAGGTATGATATTGATAAAAGAAATCTAATTTATTATTGCTTGGTGCTAATTTTGAGTAAAGGTATAGAATTTTTTATTACTTGAAAATAAATAGTAGCATTGTTGATTGGGATCCTCTAATCAATGCTACACACATTCATAAAGAGGGAAAAGGAGAAGTTTATGAGATTTGGGACAGCCCTGGTGATGAGAGGTATGAAGAAGGTTCTTATCTTTGCATGCAATATAATGATAGTACTTTAATCTTGCAAACATTTGAGGTTCATGAGGAGAGTTGTAAGAATGAATTCTTGGTGTCTACTAAAAATATAGTGCAAGTTTTAGCTAGACTAGATAGTATGCAAAGACATGTAGAAAGCATAATTCCAATTGCATCAAGAGGACAAAATAAGATTTAGGTTGCTTTTTCTTATTTACAAACAATTAAGAACACAATGGAAGAGATTATAATAACCTATTTGTAAATGATGCATGATAGAGGTACAACTAACAATTTTGTAAATGAGACCATGTCCATGACAAAGAAATTAAGGGAAGAGGTTAGTGATCTCACCGGTGATTTTAATTCCATGAAGATTGCTATGGAAGTTTTCCAAGAGGCACTTATTAAAGATAATGATCAGCTCTATAAAGCTCCTCAATTTAGGAAGAAGGTAAGAAAAGGAGGGGCCAAGGAGGACAAACAGGTAATAGAGGATCTATATTACATCTAGGAAGAGTATGATTTAACACATTCAGATAGTAGAAGTTTGGATCAGCAAGAGGATGAAAATAATTTTCAGATTTTCGATAATCCTATATTTATGATGGAAACTAATTTGACACATGATAATCCCTTAAATTAGAGTTAGAACTAGCATATTGTAGTATGAGATTGGAGTTGATCAAGTAAGACTTGGGACCCGAGTATAGTTTCTTTCTATGAAATGTTCTCTCAAGATTGGAGAAAAGGATCAACCCCTAGTTTTACTACTGTTGCCCACTTTCTAATCAATTTGTGCATTTCTCTGGATCCTTATTTACAAATGAGTTGGAGGGACTCTTCCAACCTGCAACAAAATAGTTCTTGAGTAAAGTTGGTTGGTAAAGATATTTTCACTATAGGGGATGATCTTGTTGTTACTAGACCATATATGAATCTCCTATGTTTTTAGTTGGATTTCAATTTTGTGATTGTTACCCTTACATCATTTGGTTTGTTGTTGAGATATCATTTCATGAGCATATTTTTGTTGAGCGTTGGTATAATTTTGGGTAGTCCAGTTGTAAGTATCTACCTAGACTCAATTCATTCTTTCATTGGTTCCATCTTGGTGAGATATGGTCATTACAATTACTTCATGGAGGTGACATGCATGATTACACATAATAATTGCATTGAATATTACATGCATGATTACAATTGTTAGTTTAATGATTGCTTGGGTTTACTTATTTTTGGTGTGTTCAGATCCTTCCATTTGACTTTGGGAGGTTAAGTGTTGATGCTATGGTTCAAGATGGTGATAGAAGAAGCATTTCTTGGCTGAAATATTTGGATTCATGGTTGTGATTGACTTGCCTCATAAGTTTGTGATAGGGATGATGAGTATTATGTCTTATGGTTGAGCAGAGTGACTTGTATTTTTCCCAGGATTGTGTTTGATGGTGAGTTAGATAATGTGTTCTTCTTTGAGTTACTTTGGTAGTGAATGTTCTATGGTAATGGTTCTAGTCCTCTCAGGAATTTCAATTGTGGGTTCGATGGTGTCTTATTTTTGGGATTACATTAGAGAAGAGTTCAATTTGAATATGATGGATTGTTAGTGGAACATTATCAATAGGGTGTTCAAGAAAAATGGTTGCAACTAGGGGAGTATTATCATACCGCTCTCCATCATATGTCCTTTCAAATTCCACCATTTCAAGCTCTTTATAGATATGATTCCCTCTCTTTTGTTGAGTTATTATTTTCACATAGTAGAGTCTCTACAACAAGTGACTTTTTACAACAAATTCAAGAGATCTTGATGTCATTCAAAGACAATTTTCATTTTGTACAAGATAAAAAAAATTGTATGTAGATAGGAAAAGAATGGAGAGAGTCTTTGGGGTTGATGTTTGCTTTGGTGTGCATTCTAATTTTCATATTGGAGATTTCTTTAGGTTGTAGCTATGTAGTAAGAGTTTCTTGAAGAAAGGCAGAGTGGTAAGGCTCAATGGATCTCATGAAGTCATCAGGGAGGATGAACATGTAGTTGTTGAGTTGGATATGCCACCAGTTTGCAGCATACACAATGTCTTTCATGTTTCATGTCTCATGAGAGTAGTGGGATGAAAAATTATGATATCTTTTGAATTTCCACCATTATATGATGAAAGGAAACTGAATTTGACACCTGAAAGAGTTACATAAACAAGAGAGGAGAAGCTAAGGAACAAAGGTACCATCAAGAACTTAATAAAATTTAAAGATGCAACATGGCAAAGGATAAAAGATAAAAATCATCCAAGTCATCATTGCTTGAGGGCAAGCAATATTTGGGAGGAAGAACTTGTAATGTCCCCTTTTCCAAAATTAGCACTTACTATTTATAGTAAGTCTAGTTGTCTAAAAATAGTAAATCAAGACAGTTGGTTGATCGGGGTATTAATATCATTTTTCATGATGTGATTAAATAAAAATAATATTAAACCATCAAATGGATATTTTAGTTAGTTATCAACCATAATTGGGCATGGTTTTTTGTTGGAGCATGTTTTGGCTAAAAAAGAAAATTTAATTGCTTTTGACAATAGTTGTCATAAAAGCAAATATTTTTGGGAAATGACCAATTTCATAGAGGCTAATTGGGAAAAGAGTTAAAAAATAATGAAAATTAAGATTCCTTCTATTTTGGAATGGATTTTGGCACCCAAGAAGCTTCATGAAGAAGGCAACGTATACAAAATGCAATTTCTTACTTTTTGCATTTATTATTGCATATTTTTCCTTCATAGGTTTTTGTATTCTTCTGAGGCTAGGAAACCAAAGAAGAAAGAACCTCCAAGGATGGTAAACTAAAGAGATTGAGGCTTGATGGAAGTGGTTCTAACAGTCTCCAGGAGCAGTTTCACACAAAAATTGCCAATGTGTTGAATAGTTGAAGTTTATTTTAGTATTTTGTATTTTGTTGTAGGTGGAAGTGTGATATTTGGGGTTTGAATGATTTATTTGTTGCACATGTTAATGAAAGGTTTGTGAACATGGATTTTCTAATATTTCATGGTATTTTTTGACATTTTATCATAATAAACCTTGTTGTGGAGCCTGGAGATTTTTCTTGCAAGTTGGTCGTAATTAGTGTGTGTTTAGGCTTCATTTTTGTTCTCTGCTTTGAGTATAGTTGCAATAGATTTATATTACTACTAGAAAATGTATGAGACAACAATTTTTATTATTTTCTATCATATTTTATATGTAAATTTTCTTCCCCAAATGCCATGATCAGTTTTGGGGGTTTTTGAAATGAAAGTTGTAGTCGTTGGTTGGAGTTGTAGGTATTGTTTGTTAATATAAATATTGAAAAAATGCATGCAAGTTGTGGGTATTGTTCTTTGGTGTAAATTACAGCATTTTAATATTAAAAGCATGTTTTATGGAAACAAGGTGTTTCATTTATTAGAAAAATCAATAAAAAGGAAAAAATAAGAGTTTATGTTGCAATCTTATTTTATTCGATTTCATATTTTAGGATTTTTGAAAAAAATAATTGTTGTAGATTTGACATTAATTGAAAGGGGATAATACAAACCTCTTCCCAATTTTGGGCTTCAGTCAAAAGCTTTGCTAGTCATGTTGTTCTCCTTGTTATTTTTTCCTTGTCTCACCTTTGGTGAGTTTTTTTTTCTTTTTAATGGGTATGGGACCTTCCCACATTTACCTTAATCAAAACAAATCTTAAGTATTGAACCTTTGGATAGAGAAATAGTTCCTCTTTTGGACAATCTTAGGAAATTGATCAATAATTCACATGGGATAGAAGTGTTGCTTAGCCTTGGTCATATGGTAGATGTAAACATTCCTATAGTAGCTATTTGTGCTCAAGCCTTGACTAATGGTCAAAATTAATTAATAAAATAAATTTCCTCTCCTACAACCATCCCTTCTATTGCCACCTTTACCCCTCCAATTGTAGCATAAACCACACAATATAGTAATGGTTTAAAATACAATTTAGGTTTTTCTTGTGGGAATCATTATAGCCTTGTTCCTTTTCCTACAATACCTACATGTAAAAAAATAACATGCCACTTACCCATAATTTTCCATTATATTCAACCCATTCTCAAAACATGTCACCAAATGATCCTGCGATAAACCAAATTTTGCAAAACATGTCATCATTACAACAAAAAATCTCAAACAATTGAACCAAAGCCAATTCAACACTAACAATCCAACATATCTCACATGTAGTCCATTAGCATTCGATATTTTAAAGACACCCATACCACAAAACATTGAAATACCTTGCTTTGAGAAGTATGCTAGCAAAGGAGATCCCATTGATCATGTATCAACTTTCATTGCTTTATACAGTGATTTCATTTTTAATGATGCTCTCTTAGCTATGTTTTTATTGTAGTCATTAAAGGATTTTGTCTTGGATTGGTATTGTTTATTACCAAACAAATTAATAGTGTCCTTTACACAACTTGTTAATGAATTCATTCAACACTTTCAAGTAAACATGGGACCTCATGTTATATTAAAAGATTTAGTCCATTGTAAAAAAGGACCTAAAGAGATGGTGACTAACTTTATAAGATGATACCAAGCTCTTTACTCATAAATATCCTATAACATGCCATTATGTCAACATACAAAGAGTATTTATATTGGAAATTTGCAACCTAACATTAGAGACAATATTTTGTTGATGATGTATTCGTCATTTACATATTTATGTACAACCCTTCATCATTATTAGATATTGGCTAGTCAATATGGAGGTAAACCTTCATTGGTTCCTATTGGTCAATCCCAAGCCGTGCATCATAACTATCAACCATTTAAGAAAAAAATTAAGAACTTTATAAAGATAAAATATCCTCAATCATACAATAACATCCAAATGTAAATTTATGCAATGTCTATAATACAATATCAATTTAGGTCAAGAGAGACAATTTTCATGATTTTTTTTATTCTCTCCACACTATTATGTTGCAATTTTTAGACAAAAATATGATTCAACTTCCTCCTATTAGGCCTATTGACAAAACTAAATCATTTCCACAAAAATTTGACACAAAATCCTTTCGTGAATATCATTGTACACCTGGGCATGATGTGGGAGTTTAAGGTCATATTAAACTTATCATTTATTACAATGATTTTTGTGGGATGATGAGTCTTATTTTCTTATGATTTTCTCAACCTTTTGGATATGAAGATCATGAACTTTGATGTTATTTTTCTTTCCTTGAATTTTTGGAAAAAGGTTTACTTTTAAAACTTGGATTGAATACCAATTTTAGGAGTAGAGATGAATCATGGTGTACTTTTGGACTTCAGGATGTTCCAATACAAAATACTATATGGAAAAAATAATAAAATAAAAAATGAAACTAGTTTTTTAAAATGGACTAAAATAAAGTAGTTTGTATTGCATGCTTTGGAAAAAAATGATATAATGTTGCTCATTGTCATATTATGCTTTCCTTGTGATTATCATGAGAGTCATGAACCATCATGTTTTCATATGATGAACATGAGTTTTGGGATTTATGATAGTAGAGTAGTGTCCTAGTTTATCCTTTTTCTTGTCATTTTATTTCTAGGATTGTTCTCCACCAAAGGACTGAGATTTTGACAAAGAGAACCATATGCCATTTTATCTTTTTTATCTATGAGTTCAATTATATAAAAATATCTTTTAAGAACTTTGGTAGAAGATGAAAATATGAGAAATGACTAAAACATGGTAACATTGTTGTCCTAAATCACGTTGAGATCCTTTAGGAGCACTGTCACCATTTCTATGTTGACATCTAGCTTTTGGGCTAACGTCTAGTATATGTGCCATCACATGATGCAGAGATAGGAGGATTCAACAACACATCTCACAAACCTTCAATAATAATTCAAAGAAATATTTGTATAAAACATGCTATTAGGCATTCTATATCACATTGGAAACATAACCATGGTAGCCCACAATTTAATGCAACGAATAGTCATTAATAACTTCTACAAAAAAAAATAATGAAGCCAATCTATTTGGTGAGATTAAATACAACATAATTATAGACCTTTTCTCCAATTTTTTGAAGATGCAACAGTGGAAAATAAAGTTATTGCATTTTTCCCAAAATTGCAAACCCCGGGTAGGGTTCAGACCTGCCCTCACAAAATGGTCATAACTTATTCAAATCTTAATAAAATTTGATGAGACTTGAAGAAACTGAAATTAGATTCACATGGAAAGAAAATACAATTGGTTTCAGATCCAAAATATAGACTTTACAATCTGTACCATCACATTTTTCAGACTGTAAATTTTGCGCAATATTGTTAGAATAGGGCAATCTCACCAAAATAGTCATATCTCCCACAAAAGTCAATAAAATTCAATAATACAAAAAGAATTGGAAACTAGAAACAGAGATATTTCCATCCATATATGATAATATATTATTTGAGTCCATATCAGGCTGTACAATGCACAACTTCATTCTGGAAACAATGTAAAAATCAGAAAATGCACACAAAATTTGTGGTTTCCATTCATCAAATTTCAAAAATAATGTCTCCAACCCCAAATTCAAGTTTTGGAGGGTGTATTTATACATTTTCAACCAAAACCAACTATTTTCAACTACCTTTTGATTATTTTGTTGACAAAACACCTTAATGACACTTCATCTACCTAATTTTGCACTTTTGGCAATTTTTACAATATGGAACAACTTTAAACATTATTTGACAAATGACTTAAAACATGACTTCCTAAGACTCAAACACCTATAAAATGGTTTGATAAACCTTATTATAAGACCCAATACACAAAATAGAGAAACTATTTACAAATGGCCTCATGGAGGCAAGAAATCAAACAAGTGCTCCTACACCATCACCATAATTCATATTATTAATTGGACCTATTTGAACAATAGGAATTTCCAAAAAAGAATTTAGGGAAAATTTTTGAATGAATTTTTTTCCCTTGTTCTAATTAGTATTCATATCATCTCACTTAGGTAAAAGAGCTCATATTTTGCAATTTAAATCCATATGGTAACATTTATAGATTTTGAGTATGTAATTTTTTTTATCATTAGCGCTTTAGATCATACTCCAAGATACATTATTAGGATGAGTTATAGCCAACGAAGGGAATGGATGATTAGTTTCTACTACTATCATTCCATTCTCTTCCTTGACTATAACTACTCCTAATGATGGATCATAGATTATGATCTAAAATGTTAATGAAAAAAAATTACATAATCAAAATCTAAAAATATTACCATATTGATATCATGAACTATGTAAATTTCATGTTTTTTAATTTATATCCATGTTTGTATTGAGATGCAAGACCCAATTTGAAATCAAATTGTTAGTTTAGTGTAATTAGATGAGGGCTTGTAGCTCCTAATGGACTTTCCTCTTGTGTAGGTGTTACTTGTGTTTGGATATCAATTTTACTCATCATAGAATGGGTATGTAGTGATTTTCATTAATATATTTCTCCTTGTGTGCTTTAGAGGATAACACCATTGAATTATATCTGACCATTATTTTGGGGGTAACTCCACTGATAGGGTAGGGTTGGGTGGAACACTCATTGTCCCATGCTTTGGGTCCTTGTTCTCAAGAACTCCTAGGTGACTCTCCCACCTTAACCTTTAGGTCCTATCTCAGGTATAGGTACCCCTGGTCCTACTGGCCAACCCCACTATCATCACTCTTCCATTCCACCAAGCCAATCTTGGTGCCTTGCCACTATCTCACCCTTGACCCTTACTCTTCCCTAAAGGCCAATTACTCCCAACATTCCATTAGGTTCTTGCAGGGGTGTAGAGATGTAGTAAAAAGCTTCATAGCAACCTATTAGGGTTCTTGATCAATCACTAGACTCCAATTCTCCATCGCTTCCACCAAACCCTCTCCTAGGGTTAGAAAAGGCTACAAGCCCTAGAGCCCCAACTAGGCCTCCTAACCCAAGAAAAATGGAGAGTGTGCCCAAATTCTCCAAATGAATCCAAATCTTTTCTTGGGATTCGTGGTACCCTTGCCCACACCTTGAAGATTTTTGGGGTTTGGAGCCTCCACTGTCCGTACACTGCTCCAACCCTTAACTTAGCAAATTTAGGCTTGTTTTAAGCCAGTTTCTGACCTCCTTGAGATCAGTCAGTTTGTTTGCCACTTCCTGGTCTGTGTTAAGCCTCCTTCTTGTTACCAAGCCTCTGCAAGGCAATCCACATCCTCTCCACACCGTGGTTCACCAGGAGATTGGCACCCCTGCAACCTTAGTGCTCTGCACTCTTTGACTGTCCTAGCCGGGCACTGCCAAGCTCGCCTAGGAACAGTCTTTTGCCATGGATTCCTGACTCCTAAGGACTCCTACCTCTACCTTATGTACAAACATGGAGTCTAGCCTCTGTTTCCAAGAACCCATACACCAGGTACAGGGGAAACACGGTCTAGAGCTCCATCTCTGCCGGTCTGACAGTCAGAACAAAAATTGCAAGAAATGAATTAACCTAACAAAAACAAATGCTTGAACCGATGCAACAAGCTAACTACTGAACTAAGCAATGCCTGAAAAGGAATTACACTACCTACTCTACTCTCAACATCTGATCAAACCATCAATGCATAAATCCAAAACCATAAACCAGAAGATGTTCTTCAATATCACAGTCTTAATTGCACTCCATGAAATTATTACAAATCAAAAACCAACCAACCTTGCTCTCAGCTCGAGCAACTCCTTATAACTCCTCTCCAAGGTAGTTACCAATCCCTTGGGTCGGACATTTCCATAATCAAGTGGCAAAAGGTGCAAAATGTCCCATTTTGCCACCTTTGCCAATTATTGCTAACTCCTAAACAACTAAGAAACATGAGTTACAACCTCCCTCCTGATCACTCCTGATCAAGACAAGAAAACACTCTAACTCAAATTCCAATGGTCAACATGACCTTCTTAGAAAAGCATTTACACTAAATTTATCCTAGACTACCCATAGCCTAGTGTTTCCTAGGTGCTCCTGCACCATTCTCCCCCCTCTACACAAACTCTAAGGAATGTTCAGAGAGGGTAATGACACATCTATGCCCTACCTCTTGAGCTGAGCTTCATCCATCCATGTAGCCTTAGATTCATGCTTATTCCTCCATTTGACAAGATGCTCCATGTATACCTTGTGCCTTGTAGCCTTCTTCACTCTTGACTCCAAGATCTTCTCTACCTGAGGCTTGTCTTGATTAGGTAAGGATATATTGTTGATGTCCTTGAAGATCTCCTTACTGTTCTGATCCACATCATTGACTGACCCCTTGTACTTGATCAAGTCAGCTATATTGAAAACTGGTGAGATTCCTAAACCGGTAGGTAACTCTAACTTGTATGCATTTTTACCATACTTGGCTAATATCTTGCATGGTCCTACTCTTTTCATTTGCAACTTGGTTGAAATTCCCTTCTCCAACCTTGACTTGTTAAGGTGGACCATGACATAGTCTCCTACTGCAAATTGCACATCCTTCCTTGACAAATCTACCTTCTCCTTCAACTTTTGTGTAGCCTTGGTGACTGTATTCTTCACCTGCTCCTGAATCTCTTTCATGGTTTGATTGAAGTCCTCTGCATGTCCACTTCTATGTTCCATAGCTCCAAGATCTCTGAGCTCACATATGCCTCTTGGGTGCATCCCATACACAACTTCAAAAGGACTCTTCCCTGTGGTCCGGTTCACACTATCATTGTAAGCATACTCAACTTGTGAGATAACCATATCCCATGTCTGTCCATACTCCTTAGTTAGGAACCTTAGAAGGTTACCTAGCACCCTATTAACCACCTCTGTTTGACCATCAGTCTGAGGATGGTAAGCTGATCCAAATGACAGGTTGGTACCCAATCTACTCCATAGAGTCTTCCAAAAGTGACTCATGAACTTCACATCCCTCTCTGAAACAATGCTCAAAGGCAATCCATGGATCCTTACAACTTCCTTGAAGAAGAGATGAGCTATGTAACTAGCATCATGAGTAGTTTTGCAAGGGATAAAATGACTCATTTTGCTAAATCTGTCCACTACTACATAGACACTGTCAAAACTAGTCTTGGTCTTAGGAAGGCCTACCACAAAATCCATGCTTACACACTCCCATGGTCTGTTAGGAATGGGTAGGGGTTGATATAGACCAGCATTACTAGCTCCTCCCTTAGCTTTCATACACACAACACATTGTTCCACATACTTTCTAACATCTCTTGCCAACTTAGGCCAGTAATAGAATCTTTGCACTAGTTCTAAAGTCTTGTTGATGCCAAAATGTCCACTAAGACTTCCATTATGCTTTTCCTGAATGAGATTTTCCCTCATTGACCCTCTTGGAACACATAACTGATTTCCTTTAAACAATAACCCACTTTGCAATGTATACTCTGAGTATTGGCTATGGAAATGGTTCTCAAAGTTAGAACATACCTTATAGACCTCTGAAAAGTCTTCATCTTCCCCATAGAGATCTTTAAAACTATCAATCCCTATGCTCTTCACTTGTATCTCTTGCACTGTCAACAACCTCCTGCTCAATGCATCTGCTACTTTGTTTAGCTGTCCCTTCTTGTGCTTGATGGTGAAGGTAAAAGCTTGGATGTATTCCATCCACTTCAAGTGTCTATTGCTCAACTTCTCTTGGGTATTCATATAGCTAAGTGCCTGATTGTTGGTAAAGACTACAAATTCCTTGGGTAGAAGGTAATGCCTCCACTTCCTAAGTGACTGAACCAAAGCATAAAGTTCTAAGTCATAAGTTGAATACCTTCTTTCTTTGCTTCATTGAGCTTCTCACTAAAGAAGGCTATAGGCCTGCCCTCTTGACTTAACACTCCTCCTACCACTCACTTGCATCACATTCAACTAGTGAACAATTTGTCAAAACTAGGTAATAAGAGAATAGGTTGAGTTGCCACTTCTTGTTTTAGTTTCCCAAACCCTTTCGAAAGCTTCTTGAGTCCACACAAACTTAGTTTTTAAACCACCCTTGATTGTATCTAGGACTGGTGCACATATACCACTAAAATTCCTTATGAATTTTCTGTAGAACTGAGCCAAATCCATGGAAAACTTCTTACCTCAGTCCTTGTGGTTGGTGTAGGCTAGTTTAGGATAGCTTCCACCTTACTTGGATCCATCTTCAATGATCCTTTGGACACTACAAAACCCAAATATACAAGCTCTTCTTAAAGAACTCACACTTCTCTAGATTGATTGCCAACTTCTCCTCTTGCAACCTTCTAAGAACCAACTCCACATGTTTTAAATGCTCTTCTGTTGTCTTGTTGAATATGAGGATGTCATCAAGGTATACCACCACAAATACCCCTATGAAGTCTTTGAGCACTTCATTCATGAGCCTCATGAATGTTCTAGGGGGATTGGAGAGACCAAATGGCATCACTCTCCATTCATATAACTCATCATTTGTCTTAAATGTTGTCTTCCACTCACCACCATCCTTAATTCTGATCTGATGGTATCCACTTTTGAGATCCAACTTTGTGTAGTATTGATCTCCTCCAAGACAATCCATTAAGTCTTCAATTCTAGGAATAGGGAACCTATACCTAATGGTGATCCTGTTTATTGCTCTAGAATCAGTGCATAACCTCCATTTACCTCCCTTCTTGGTTGCCAAGACTACCGGTACTAGACATGGGCTGATGCTCTTTTAAATCAATCCTTGATCCAACAACTCTTGCACTTGCCTACCTACCTCTAGATTCTGATCCAGTGTAAGCTTATAAGCTGCTTTTTTAGGCAATGAGGCTCTAGGTATGAAGTCAATTTGATGACTTATGGCTCTCTTTGGTGGTAGAGTTGCAGGTGCACCATTACTTATAATGTCCTTGAACTGATCCAACAACTTTAGGACTGCTCCAGGTATGACTGTCTTTTCAGCCTTGTCTTCTTCTTTAGGTTGTAACATAACCACATATCCTTCACCCCCTTGATGTAGGTTGTTAAGGAACTCCTTCCCACTACTCAAAATGACACTTGGTGTCTTTGACTGTCCCTCTTCTTCTTCTAACAGTGACTGCAACTTGAAAGTCTTCCCATCCTTCTCGAAGGAAATGCTATTCTCTTTCCCATCATACATGGCACTTCTATCATACTACCATGGTCTACCCAATAGTAGATGACATGCATCCATGGGTAAAACATCACAAACTAACTTATCCTTATACCCTCCAATGGAAAACTCCACCGTTACTTGCTCATTCACTAGAACACCATGCGCTTTGTTGAGCCATGTTACCTTGTAGGGGTTAGTGTGAGGTACCTTTTTCATTTTCAATTTCATTACTGCTTCTTCTAAGATGATATTGTCTGTTGAACCTAAATCTACAATGACCTTGCATACTGTACCAAGTATCTTGCACTTCACTCTAAATAGAGCTCTTCTTTTTTTTGGTTCTTCCTTGACCGGTTGTCTGATCAACACTCTTCTAAACATCAGATTCTCTCCCATCTCAGATTTAATGTGACTGACCTCAGGTGACTTAGGACTCATGGTGTCCTCTTGTGCATAAGACACTCTCTTCTCATTGCTTGATGAAGATGCTTTCTCTGAGGACCTATAAGCTGGGTGTCCAACTTGACCACAATGGTAGCATTTCATGTTTGCAAAGTATGAATTGCTCCTGCCTGCTCCTCTTCCTCTAGTGGATCCTCCTTGAGAACCTCTACCTCTATTATACCCTCCTCTAGAAGGTGTTTCATTGCCATGATCTATAGATTTAAACTCTCCTTGGTTTCTTTGGTCATTGCCTCTACCTTGGTAGCCACCTCGATGTCCTCTTTGATCTCTTTGATCTCTACCTTCACCTCTACTCTTAGAAGTCTGTTCTTGTTTCCTCTTGCTTCTTTCCTCAATCTTTATATCTAATTGGTAACATTAGTGTACTATCTTGGGACTTAGAAGAGTCATTTCCTCTTGAATGTTCCACTTCAAGCCATTAAGATATCTAGCCACCTTGAGACTTTCATCCTATGTCACATTAGACCTCATGCAAAGTTTTTGAAATTCAGTATAAGAGTTCACATCTTGGTCTCTTTGCCTCAAGCTCTGTATTTTCTTATGCAATTGAATTTCATAGTCATATGGCATGTATGCTTCTCTTACCTTGGCAACCATTCCCTTCCAAGTAGAGATAGGTTGCTTGCCTTCCTTTTCCCTCTCTGTCTGAATGAACTTCCACCATGTCAAGGAAGAACCTCTTAACCTTGATTTGGCCACCTTTACCTTCTATGCTTCTGTGACCCCATCACACTCAAAATGGTAATCCATTCCCTCTATCTAATCCACAACTAAATCAACTTCCATTTTTCCACTAAACAGTGGTATGCCTTCAATGCTTTCAATAAAGGCTCTTCTTTCAAAACAGGGTTAGGTTCAGGGGTCTTGTCTTCCTCTGCAACATCTTCTTCCTTTGGTATCCTTCCTTCTAACTGCATGCTCCTCATTACTTGCTCAAGTTGGGCTATTGTTTCCCTCATTAGCTTATTTTCTTCCTCATGTTCTTCAACCATCTTAGCCAATTCAACATTTGTCACCATGATGGTAGAACCACTAGATTCAAGGTCTGACATGCAAGATTCTATCCCAAATATTTTAAGTACTCTGATACCAATCTGATAGGGTAGGGTTGGGTGGAACACTCATTGTCCCATGCTTTGGGTCCTTGTTCTCAAGAACTCCTAGGTGACTCTCCCACCTTAACCTTTAGGTCCTATCTCAGGTATAGGTACCCCTAGTCCAACTAGCCAACCCCACTATCATCACTCTTCCATTCCACCAAGCCAATCTTGGTGCCTTGCCACTATCTCACCCTTGACCCTTACTCTTCCCTCAAGGCCAATTACTCCCAACATTCTGTTAGGTTCTTGTAGGGGTGTAGAGATGTAGTAAAAAGCTTCATTGCAACCTATTAGGGTTCTTGATCAATCACTAGACTCCAATTCTCCATCGCTTCCACCAAACCCTCTCCTAGGGTTAGAAAAGGCTACAAGCCCTAGAGCCCCAAATAGGCCTCCTAACCCGAGAAACATGGAGAGTGTGCCAAAATTCTCCAAATGAATCCAAATATTTTCTTGGGATTCGTGGTACCCTTGCCCACACCTTGAATATTTTTGGGGTTTGGAGCCTCCATTGTTTGTACACTGCTCCAACCCTTAACTTAGCAAATTTAGGCTTGTTTTAAGCTAGTTTTATGACCTCCTTGAGATCAGTTAGTTTGTTTGCCACTTCCTAGTCTATGTTAAGCCTCCTTGTTACCAAGCCTCTACAAGGCAATCCACATCCTCTCCACACCGTGGTTCACCAGAAGATTGGCACCCCTGCAACCTTAGTGCTTTGCACTCTTTGACTGTCCTAGCCGGGCACTACCAAGCTTGCCTAGGAACAGTCTTTTGCCTTGGATTCCTGATTCCTAAGGACTCCTACCTCTACCTTATGTACAAACATGGAGTCTAGCCTCTGTTTCCAAGAACCCATACACCAGGTATAGGGGAAACATGGTCTAGAGCTCCATCTCTGCCGGTCTGACAATTACAACAAAAATTGCAAGAAATGAATTAACCTAACCAAAAAAAATGCTTGAACCGATGCAACAAGCTAACTATTGAACTAAGAAATTCCTGAAAAGGAATTACACTACCTACTTTACTCTCAAAATCTGATCAAACCATCAAAGCATAAATCCAAAACCATAAACTAGAATATGTTCTTCAATATCACAGTCTTAATTGCACTTCATGAAATTATTACAAATCAAAAACCAACCAACCCTGCTCTCAGCTCGAACAACTCCTTATAACTCCTCTCCAAGGTAGTTACCAATCCCTTGTGTCAGACATTTCCATAATCAAGTGGAAAAAGTTCCAAAATGTCCCATTTTTCCACCTTTACCAATTATTACTAACTCCTAAACAACTAAGAAACATGAGTTACAACCTCCCTCTTGATCATTCCTGATCAAGACAAGAAAACACTCTAACTCAAATTCCAATGGTCAACATGACCTTAGAAAAGCATTTACACTAAATTTATCCTAGGCTACCCATAGCCTAGTGTTAGGCTTTGTCTCTTCTTTTTGTGTAACTGGACCTCATAATCATCAAAAATGGCGTTTCCTCACTTTGGCAACCATTACTTTCCAAGTTGAAATAGGTTGTTTGCCTTCCTTTTCCCTCTGCTTGAATGAACTTCCACCATGTCAAGGAAGAACCTCTTAATCTTGACTTTTCCACCTTCACCTTTTGTGCTTCAGTGACCCCATCACACTCAAAATGGTTTTCCATTCCCTCTATCCAATCCACAACTAAATCAGCTTCCATTTTTCCACTAAACAGTGGTATGCCTTCAAGTGCTTTTCCACTCAAAGCCTTCAATGCTTTCAAGAAAGGCTCTTCTTTCAAAATAGGTTCAGGTTCAGGGGTCTTGTCTTCCTCTGCAACCTCTTCTTCCTTTGGTATCCTTCCTTCTAACTGCACGCTCCTCATTACTTGCTCAAGTTGGGCTATTCTTTCCCTCATTAGCCTATTTTCTTCCTCTTGTTCTTCAACCATCTTAGCCAATTTAGCATTTGTCACCATGATGGTAGAACCACTAGATTCAAGGTCTGACATGCAAGATTCTATCCCAAATCTTTTAATTGCTCTGATACCAATTTGATAGGGAAGGGTTGGGTGGAACACTCATTGTCCCATGCTCTAGGTCCTTGTTCTCAAGAACTCCTAGGTGACTCTCCCACCTTAACCTTTAGGTCCTATCTCAGGTATAGGTACCCCTGGTCCTACTGGCCAACCCCAATATCATCACTCTTCCATTCTACCAAGCCAATCTTGGTGCCTTGCCACTATCTCACCCTTGACCCTTACTCTTCCCTAAAGGCCAATTACTCCCAACATTTCATTAGGTTCTTAAAGGGGTGTAGAGATGTAGTAAAAAGCTTCATAGCAACCTATTAGGGTTCTTGATCAATCACTAGACTCCAATTCTCCATCGCTTCCACCAAACCCTCTCCTAGGGTTAGAAAAGGCTACAAGCCCTAGAGCCCCAACTAGGCCTCCTAACCCGAGAAAAATGGAGAGTGTTCCCAAATTCTCCAAATGAATCCAAATATTTTCTTGGGATTCGTGGTACCCTTTCCCACTCGAATATTTTTGGGGTTTGGAGCCTCCACTATCCATACACTACTCCAACCCTTAACTTAGCAAATTTAGGCTTGTTTTAAGCCAATTTCTGACCTCCTTGAGATCAGTTAGTTTGTTTGCCACTTCCCGGTCTGTGTTAAGCCTCCTTCTTGTTACCAAGCCTCTATAAGGAAATCCACATCCTCTCCACACAGTGGTTCACCAAGAGATTGGCACCCCTGCAACCTTAGTGCTCTACACTCTTTGACTATCCTAGCCGAACATTGCCAAGCTCGCCTAGGAACAGTCTTTTGCCATGGATTCCTGACTCCTAAGGACTCCTACCTCTACCTTATGTACAAACATGGATTCTGGCCTCTGTTTCCAAGAACCCATACACCAGGTACAGGGGAAACATGGTCTAGAGCTCCATCTCTGCCGGTCTGACAGTCAGAACAAAATTGCAAGAAATGAATTAACCTAACAAAAACAAATACTTGAACTGATGCAACAAGCTAACTACTAAACTAAGCAATGCCTGAAAAGGAATTACACTACCTACTCTACTCTCAACATCTGATCAAACCATCAATGCATAAATCCAAAACCATAAACCAGAAGATGTTCTTCAATATCACAGTCTTAATTGCACTCCATGAAATTATTACAAATCAAAAACCAACCAACCCTGCTCTCAACTCGAGCAACTCCTTATAACTCCTCTCCAAGGTAGTTACCAATCCCTTGGGTCGGACATTTCCATAATCAAGTGGAAAAAGGTGCAAAATGTCCCATTTTTCCACCTTTTCCAATTATTGCCAACTCCTAAAAAACTAAGAAACATGAGTTACAACCTCCCTCCTGATCACTCCTGATCAAGACAAGAAAACACTCTAACTCAAATTCCAATGGTCAACATGACCTTCTTAGAAAAGCATTTACACTAAATTTATCCTAGACTACCCATAGCCTAGTGTTAGGCTTTGTCTCTTCTTATGTAACTGAATCTCATAATCATCTGGCATGTATGCTTCCCTCACTTTGGCAACCATTCCCTTCCAAGTAGAGATAGGCTGCTTGCCTTCTTTTTCCCTCTCTGTTTGAATGAACTTCCACCATGTCAAGGCAGAACCTCTTAGTCTTGATTTGGCCACCTTTACCTTCTGTGCTTCAGTGACTCCATCACATTCAAAATGGTTTTCCATTCCCTCTATCCAATCCACAACTAGATCAGCTTCCATTTTTCCACTAAATAGTGGTATGCCTTCAAGTCCTTTTCCACTCAAAGCCTTTAATGCCTGCAAGAAAGGCTCTTCTTCCAAAATAGGGTCGGGTTCAGAGATCTTGTCTTCCTCTGCAACCTCTTCTTTCTTTGGTACCCTTCCTTCCAACTGCACATTATTCAATGCTTTCTCAAGTTGGTCTATTCTTTCTTTTAACAACTTATTGTCTTCCTCTTGTTTTTTGACCATTGTGGCCAATTCAAAATTTGTCACCATGATGGTAGAACCACTAGATTCAAGGTCTAACATACAAGATTCTTCCCAAATCTTTAACTTGCTCTGATACCAATCTGATAGAGTAGGGTTGGATGGAACACTCACTATCCCATGCTTTGGGTCCTTGTTCTCAAGAAATCCTAGGTGACTCTTCCACCTTGACCTTTAGGTCCTATATCGTATAGGGTACCTCATTCCCATCACACCCCAACTATCATCACTGGCCCATTCCACCAAGCCAATCTTGGTGCCTTACTTACTATCTCTATCCTTTAGCCTTACTCTTCCCTAAAGGCCACTACTCCCAACATTCCAAGTAGTTCTTGTAGGTGTTGAGATGTAGTAAAAAGCTTCATAGCAACCTTCTAGGGTTCTTGATAAATCACTAGACTCCAATTCTCCATTGCTTCCACCAAACCCTCTCCTAGGGTTAGAAAAGGCTACAAGCCCTAGAGCCCCAACTAGGCCTCCTAACCTGAGAAAAATGGAGAGTGTGCCCAAATTCTCCAAATGAATCCAAATATTTTCTTGGGATTCGTGGTACCCTTGCCCACTCCTTGAAGATTTTTGGGGTTTGGAGCCTCCACTGTTCGTACACTGCTCCAACCCTTAACTTAGCAAATTTAGGCTTGTTTTAAGCTAGTTTCTGACCTCCTTGAGACCAGTCAGTTTGTTTGCCACTTCCCGGTCTATGTTAAGCCTCCTTCTTGTTACCAAGCCTCTGCAAGGCAATCCACATTCTCTCCACACCGTGGTTCACCAGGAGATTGGCACCCCTGCAACCTTAGTGCTCTGCACTCTTTGACTGTCCTAGCTGGGTACTATCAAGCTCGCCTAGGAACAGTCTTTTGCCATGGATTCCTGACTCCTAAGGACTCCTACCTCTACCTTATGTACAAACATGGAGTCTAGCCTCTGTTTCCAAGAACCCATACACCAGGTACAGGGGAAACACGGTCTAGAGCTCCATCTCTACTGGTCTAATAGTCAGAACAAAAATTGCAAGAAATGAATTAACCTAACAAAAACAAATGCTTGAACTGATGCAACAAGCTAACTACTGAACTAAGAAATGCTTGAAAAGGAATTACACTACCTACTCTACTCTCAACATTTGATCAAACCATCAATGCATAAATCCAAAACCATAAACTAGAAGATGTTCTTTAATATCATAGTCTTAATTGCACTCCATGAAATTATTACAAATCAAAAACCAACCAACCCTACTCTCAGCTCGAGCAACTCCTTATAACTCCTCTCCAAGGTAGTTACTAATCCCTTGGGTCGGACATTTCCATAATCAAGTGGCAAAAGGTGCAAAATGTCCCATTTTTCCACCTTTTCCAATTATTGCTAACTCCTAAACAACTAAGAAACATGAGTTACAACCTCCCTCCTGATCACTCCTGATCAAGACAAGAAAACACTCTAACTCAAATTCCAATGGTCAACATGACCTTCTTAGAAAAGCATTTACACTAAATTTATCCTAGATTACCCATAGCCTAGTGTTAGGCTTTGTCTCTTCTTTTGTAACCTAATCTCATAATCATCTCATGTATGCTTCACTTTGGCAACCATTCCTTTCCAAGTTGAAATAGGTTGTTTTCCTTCCTTTTCCCTCTTTGTTTGAATGAATTTCCACCATGTCAAGGTAGAACCTCTTAGTCTTGATTTTGCCACCTTTACCTTATGTGCCTCAGTGACTCCATCACATTCAAATGGTTTTCCATACCCTCTATCCAATCCATGACTAGTTCAGCTTCCATTTTCCCACTAAACAGTGGTATGCCTTCAAGTGCCTTTCCACTCAAAGCCTTCAATGCCTTCAAGAAAGGTTCTTCTTTCAAAATAGGGTTAGGTTCAGGGACCTTATCTTCCTCTGCAACCTCTTCTTTCTTTGGTATCCTTCCTTCAAACTATACATCATTCAATGCTTGCTCAAGTTGGTCTATCCTCTCCTTCAATAGCCTATTTTCTTCCTCCTGCCCTTCAACCATCTTGGCCAACTTTGCATTTGTCACCATGATGGAAGAACCACTAGACTTAAATTTTGTTACAGAATAGTCAATAGTCTCGTGACCGGTCTTGGCTGTAGACTAAGTTGAATGGTGAATTTCTAAGGTAGTTTTAATTTGAGTTCTATCTACCCATAAGGAAAAATCTCAATTGGGTATGCCAATCCCTAGGGTTGCTTCCTAACAACTTATTAATCACTTCCAACAGGTTTTTGTTAGTAGACTCAACTACTAATCATTTCCTTAAGGGTAGTAATTAGAGGAATATTTTAATACTATCTTATGTTCATAGGCCCATTGAATGAAATTTGCAGAAGAAAAAGTAGGGCCATTGTAACACCTCTCTAAACCCAGGCTGGTAAGATAGTATTTTGATTTTGATTTGATATTTAAATGTTTAATGTTATTATAATGAAGTTAGATATTGTTGATTTAGTGAAAGGTTATTATGATTAGCTATGATGATGGAATTAATTGATATATATGGTAGCTAACTACATTCAGGATGTAGTATGTGCTTCGACTATGTATATATGTATATGCGATGTGTATGTTATAGGTACCAGGTATCGACTCCACCTGGCTTCACAGGTCTGAGCGTACCTTCCCCGATGGTGGTTACTGGAGGTAGTCATAGGCCAAATTTCCCCTACCCTAGCCCACTGTACCCTATTAGGGAAGTGTTTTCCTTATTGATGTCTTACTGTCCGATTACCTAACAGTAACATCCAGAGCACATTTCTACCATATGTTCTGGCACACCCTTCAGTTGTATGTGCTTTACCAGTATGTCTTGTTGAGGTATTTTGTCATGGTTTTCGTGGACCTTATATCGCTTATTTATTTTGGTTGTCGCTGTTATGATGCATTTTCGTTGGCATCTTTTGTGATTTTAAATATGGTATTTTATGGTGGGAAATGATTTGGGGGATTTGAATTATTATTTTCTTGAGATTTTAAATATTCTATTTAATATTTACTAATCCTTTTGGAGGAGCCATGTGCATTTTAATGTTGCATTTTGTGATTTTAATTAATGGTTTTTGGGAGCTTTAATAGCTTGTTTATTTAAATGCTTTATTTCATTTTATTGTTTTGGGGAGAAAATTTATTAAGGGGAAGCCTTGTCTTTGGAAAATATATTTTATTCTTTTTGTTTTGGGGAGAGTTATCTTTTTGTGAAGAAAATATAAAAGGGGGAAAAAAATTATTTTGAGGAGCATTCTTTGGAGGAAGATAAGTAATTTTTCTATTTTTGGGAAGGAGAAGAGAAACCCTATGAATTTGGGTGATTGTGTAGTGTGATTGTGAAAATTTTGGGAGAAGAAAATTGTGGGCAGTAAATTATTGAATTCAGCCTCCCTGTTCTTGTTGATTGTCAGATTTTGGAGCTTGGTCGTGCCTTCTCCTTTGAGCAAATTCACCATTTCAGTTTTGGGAAATTCGAGGTAACTTTCTAATTTTTCTTCATTCATGCTTGGCTGGTATATTTCCTTTCTTAACTAGGTTATTGTTGTCCCTTAAAAAAATTGAGGAATTCCTCCATGTCTTTGTTTTGTATTGTTTGGAGTTGAATGTTGGATTGATTTAATTGGTGATTGTTGCTGTGTGGGGGTTTTTTTGACTGAATTTGTGGATCTCCAACAAACTCAAATTGGGTTTATGAAAGAAATATGTTTTGGGTTCTTTCTTATTGTTTTTCTTTTGGCCAAATTGTATGAGAAAATTGTGTTTTCTATTGTTTCTCTTTAAACTGTTGATAAAAATAAAAATTAAGGGTGGACTTCACGTTGGAATGCCTTTACCTCAACTGGGTTTTAATAGATTTGAAATCTGGGCACTTTTAAATTTTTGTGTTTTTTGCTTGCCTTGTGTGGAAAAATGATGTTTTTCAGTACAACCCTTCATTTTGGCCCTAGACTAAAAAATAAAAGATGGATTTTGACTTGAAATGCCCAAATCCGAACTGGGTTGGGCTTAGATTCGTGATCTGGACACTTTCATTTTTGCCCAAATTTGTGCCCTCTTTCTAAATGACATTTTTCGATGTTGCTCTTTAACCGTTTGTTTTAAATGCAAAATAAAGTTAGATTCTATGTAGTAATGCCCATAATTCAAATGGTTTGTTGTCTGATTTTTATTTCAAACGCTTTCATTTTTCACATCTTTGCCCAACCTTGCTTTAAATGACGTTTTTCAGTATAGCACCATACTATGGATCTTATAATTGAAAAATTGATGGTGGATTCCAACTTGGAATGCCAAAATATGAACTGGGTCAGGTCTAAAATTTTAATCCGAGCACTTTGAATTTTCACTTGATTTTTGTGCCTTCTCTTCATGTTGATCTTTGTTGTTGTTACTGCTAAAGTTCCAAAGCACCACTTCTAGAGGTTCGAGGAGCAGCTCTACCAGTTCAGGCCGAGAAGTTTGAAGCGGTACGGAAGTTTGAACAACTCTACACGTTCGAGCAATCTTTATTAAGGTTAGGGCTTGATGATGGTAGGTTCTGGAGCATCTTCCCTGGAGCTCATACATTTGTTTTGTTTTGATTTTTCTTTGGAGGGTGATTTAGTCATCTCCTTGGGGTTATGTTTGGCCATGCTTGGCCATGTAAGATGTCAATTTATTGTATTGTAAACTATTTCATGAGTAAGTTATTCTTCATATTAAAAATAAATAAATATTTGTCCTCTTTTGGCTCTTACCCTTCGGGGTTTGTGATCACCGAGATGTGTTACATTAGGTATCATAACCCATGTTTACAAACTAGGAGCTTTGACTTACTTGAGCCTTCTTTGTGATGCTATGTTTGACGTGTATGGCATGAGCTAGTTATAGTTTTTCACTTAGTGTTATTGTTTTGCTTCCATGCTTAGTATAGATTATAGACCATCCTTGTGGTGATCTATTTTAATATTTTCTTTGTTTGCTATGGGATGCCCCTAAGAGGCTGAGCTAGAAACAAGAAGTTAAGTGGAGACCCATGTTGCAGCAATGGGATCCCTGCTTATGGTTGTTACTAGCTTGGCGTGTTGTGTGTGGTGGACAGAAACAAGTGTTTTTGTTTCCCGCCCCTTACATACCATGCTGAGGAATGTTTTGTGAGGCTTAGTTAGACCCTCAAGCCTACCAAGAAGTGTGTTTTGATTGGTCTCCTTCTTGATGTGTGGCTCTTTCATTGTTTAAATTTTTTTGACCCTTGAGTGGTCCCTAAGTGTGGTTGTAGCCTATGTGGTTGTAGTGTACTTGATGTGTGTGTTCCAAGTGCTGATGTGGCAAGATAGTCATAGGACCTCTTGTTTTGAGTGCTTTGGTATGGCAGTTTATAGGGTTGAGTTTCCCAACCCTGTCTTATATTGTGGAGGAATGATGCCTCCTAGGTCTTGCCTTATCCTACGGGATTGGAGTGATTCCCTTGGTTGAGAGTCTCCTGAGGTTGAGATTGATTATTTTCCCTATATCCTATATTGCGGGTGGGCATGTTGGACCTTAGTTTGTTGGTGGGTTGCAGGTGACATGTGTTACCTAAAATTACCCTTGCTTGGGTTCTTTGCTCATGTTCTTGGAAGGTTTGTTTGACTTTGAGGGTGCCAAGAAGTTTCATTTGTGTGTATTCTCTTCTTGAGTCATGTTGATTTTCATTACCATGCAAAGCTTTTGGTGCATGTCTTCTTGTGATTTACCTCATTATGGAAGTGATTGCTTGATTTACCCTATGTGGTTTTGGAGTTGCTTTTGCATGATATATTATATTGAAATTATGAAATATGGTAATAGAAAATGAATGATCGAGTTGTTTGTTCATAGAGATTACTGCATGCTCTCACATGATTGATGCATTTGTGTGGAAGTGCTTTTATGGTGATGAGACCATGTTTACATTCCTACCCATGTTAGAATTGTAAATCTCCCTCTCTTTCTCTCTTCTCATTGATTTAATGAAGATGCCTATCTTGGAATGTGTGGTGCATTGAAAACCATTGTATGCTTGTCTCTTATGAGCAAATGTTACGCATTCATGAAGATTTGTTTTAGTAGATCAAACCTTGGGTAAAGGACCTAAGTCCCCAAGTTGCATTCATAATCTTGCAACATGTATGAATATGAGTAGAAAATAATTCTACATTAAGTAAAATTTAGAGAAAAGGGAATAGTGAAACCATTGGCATTGTTGATTTACTCCATGTAGCACTCGATGTATTGTATGGATGTTGGGAGTACATGTTCTTGGAAAGTTGTATTATTTTGCATAATTAGAGGTGGATAATGGTTTATTTTGGTATGAGGAAATTGGAAAAAGGGACTCCCTATTTTGTGAACATCCTATGTTAGTGCGCATGTTGAGTGTTGTGAATACCCCGTACTTGTTTTGTGTGCCCATGGGATGGTGAGAATGTGTACCCATCCATGGAGGATATGTTGTATTTGGGGTGTGGGATTAACCATACCATTATGTGTGCTTGTATGTTTGTTACCTGATTGAAGGCCAATCCATGTGTGGTTGAAATTTATATATGTATTAAGAGTAACCAAAAGTTAGTTTCATAGAATCTCTTCTCTTGGTTCTCTAGTCCCTCAATTTGTGAAGTGTTAGTAGCAGCCACAAAGTTCCTTGGGCAGAGTGTGCAGTGTACGCATGTTGCGGCATAGAGCATTCTCAGCTCAAACCGATCCTGAGGAAAGTACTCACTACTTCCCCTTATGATGGATCAGGGTACTTGATCCATATGTGCTAGCCTAATCCCCATAGCTTTGTGTACAACAACATTGATTTGTTTGTATTGCGTGGCCGTCCATAGGGACGTTGAGCTGGCATTAGCGAGTCGACCTCGTCCACATGAGAGGTGAGGCTCGAGTATCCCCATATTTATATACTCATATATGCATTATATATTTTGTATATGCACGTGTCCTACCATGATGCCATGTATACCTCTAGCTACGGTGAGTATGTGTGTGTGCCCTTTCCACGAGGTATTGCTATGCGGAGTGTGTTCTATGTGTGTCTACTTCTGTGGAGCCACAAACACACTGCCATGTGGTGTATGACTAGTATGTGCCTTCTTCGACTGGTGTATGACCATGCCGCATTGAGACGCGATGCAGGATGGGCCGAGGTGCACATTCCATGTGGATAGCCAAGCAGTGCATGGGCCACTTGGCGAGTCCAAGCCACGTGACGACGTGATGCGAGGTGTAGCCAAGGAGTACACTTCATGCCATGTGGTTGGTGTGTTCACTCCGCCACACATGAGGGGCTATTGCGATAGTCAGACATTGTTCCCTCCTTCCTCTTATGGTGACTAGTTAGTCACATAGTTATGTATTGTGCCATTTCAAAGATTATGAACCTTCTTTTGGTTATTGATGATTTTCACTTTGATTGTGAGGACCGACAAAACTTTGATTTATCTTTCTTGTGATGGTCTAGCCACAGATTGTGAAATTTATTTGCTCGTAGCCCTCAAGGTTACACATGATTTAGTGTTGAAATTGCATGCATTTCTTGCTTTATTGCTGCAATTGGATCTTTATTTGATAATTATTTATGATCTTTGGTGGCTAAACTAATTTTCCATTTGTTGTTTTCAAATGTTGGTCTTGTGTTGTAATGTGATTCCTCATCGAGAATGGGAGAGCCAGACTCGGTTGAGTGTATACGAGGAAGCAGACACAGGGAACCTTGAGGATGGGGGTATGTGAGGCTGTTACACAGCTAGGATCCACTGCCCACCTATGTGTGATGACTATGTCTTGGAGGCTAACCACCTTATTCAACAAGAGATAGGTCATTGTGGTTTTGTTTGGATGGTCTCACCATGTGTGTGTGGCCTAACACCATCAAACCATTGAGTGTGAGACATGGATTATCTGAGATGGATATTGGCTCTTGGCTCATGGTTTATGTATCATGGATTATTATGCTGCTTACCGGTGTCTAGATGGACCCTTGTGTAGCCTTGTGATGTGATTCCCAGTGATGTAAGTATGTATGTATGCATAAATGCATGTTTCATCTTGGATATGGTTTCATATGAAAAGTTAAAAAGTTGGCTTAGTATGCTTTAGAAAGTATAAATTGTTACATTTTGGCTGAAAATGATGTCAAATATGTTCTCATGTGTGAGATTGGAAGTGTTTCGTAAACAAATATTGTCGCAAATCATGGCGTTTTGGAAAGAATTGAGTGCTTATGCATCTTCTTTACCCTTTTCTTAATGAAAATTGATGTATCATTGGATGAATGTGGATGTTAAAAGAAATGCATATTTCAAGAATTGTGGCACATGTGATGTTAGCAAGCTTAACCATGTTATTTTGTTTCATGTTGAGAATTTATGAGTAAGGTATATGTCAACATATTGATAGTGATTCTTAGAAAGGTGAGTACTAAAAGGATGTCCTTTCTATTTCGTTTAGTGCATTTCTCATTCTTGGAATGAAGTACAATAATTTAATATTGATTATTATATTTTGAGTACTAATGTGTGCCATGGCTGCATATTGAGTTTACATGACTTCCAAGAGTAAGTCAAATCTTAGGGAGGGAGGATGTAACACCCCTCTAATCTCAGGCTGGTAAGATAGCATTTGATTTTGAATTGATATTCTAAATGTTAAATGTTATAATAATGAGGTTAGATATTGTTGATCAAGTGAAAGGTTATCATGATTAGCTATGATGATGCAACTAACTGATATATATGGTAGCTAACTACAGTCAGGATGTAGTATGTGCTTCGGCTATGTATATATGTGTATGCA
>VDFB02049961.1:0-17191 GCA_007258455.2 Sequoia sempervirens | reverse complement strand
CTAATTCTCCAATTCTAAAAACATATTCTTCTAAATTAATTAAATAAACAAATTTCCATAAGCTTGTTTTATTTAATTAATCTTCACTAATCTCGATTAGGAATTCAAGCACATGTCTACAACTTTTTGTGCCACCTCACCAAGGTCACATGAAATTAAATAATTCTAATTTTTAAATTAGAATTATCTTCAACCAATTTTTAAGCACATGGCTTATTCCTCACACACTTCAACCAATTTTCAAACACATGGTCTTTTCTTCCCACACTTTAGTCTTCCATCCATTTGGCATGTTGTCTTTGGTCAAGGGGACAACATCTTGATTCTCTCCATCTCCACTATTCATTCTTCTTGTTCGAATATGGACCGTCGATCGTTGCCATGACACAAGATGCTTGGAAAAGGCTATAAATACAACCCTTTGGCATTGTATTTTGCATCCACCTTTGAATAGAGTTATCATGCAGGAATATCGTTTGATCTTGGGAGCATTATGGAGTCTTATAGTTACATTTTATATCATTTTTTGCATCATAGTTAAATCTTAGAATAACACTTTGCATTTTATGTCATCATTTGCATCATAGTTGCATTTTAGATTAGCATATTCATAGTTAGAGTTTGAGCATATGGAGTATTATCTTAGTGCAATACCATAGTATCTACCTCGAATCATCTAACAACATCATCCATTCATCATAGTATCCATTATTCTTTCCATCATATAGTTTCATGTAGGAACTTAGTTGGCTTGCATATTAAATGTTATCTCATTTCCTAAGTTATCATTTTAACAACCATTGTGCACATAGAAATCTGAGGAACAAATGGTTTGATAAATCCTTAGGAATAGAGGACAATGAGACAATCTTAAAATATGTGCTCTGCTGCAAAATAGAGTAGTTTACTTCTTGCAAATCTTTGATATAATTCGTTTCATTAAGGTTTGTGTTGATTTACTAATAATTTCCACATTTCACAGACACACACATACCATGTAGCAATTTCCCTCTCTATTTCTCTCCCTCTCCCTCTCTAACTCAATCTCTCTATATCTCTCCTATCTCTCCTCTCTCTCCCTCTCTATCTCTCTATCTCTCCATCTCTCTCAATTCTTATATCTTTTTCTCTGTCTCACTATCTTTATATATCTCTCCCTAACCCTTCATCTCTCTTACCTTGTCTTTATATGTCTCTTATGTTCTCCCTCTATATCTCTCCCTCTCTATCTCTCTCCCTCTCTATCTCTATCTCTATCTATATCTATATCTATATCTTTGTCTCCATTTCTATATCCTCTCTATCCATCTCACTTCCTCCTTATCTTTACCTCTCTCTCTCATTATTTCTATCTCTCTATATCTCTCCCTCTATCTCACTTTCTCTATTTCTCATTTTATATCTCTTCCTCTCTCATCTCTTTCTATCTCTCTATCTCTCCATCTCTCTCTCTATCTTTACCTCACTATATCTCTATCTCTCCCTTATCTCTTTATCTATCTATCTATCTCTCTCTCTCACTATCTCTTTGTCTCTTTCTCCTTCTCTACTCTCTTCCTCACTTGAACTATATCACTTTATCTTCCATGTTTGTTTATCTCTCTCCATCCCCCATTCTATAGCTTTTCCTCTCTCCCTCCATCCCTTCTTATAAATCTATCTCTCTCTCTCCCTCCCCCTTTCCTTCTCACTCTTTATCTATCTATCTCTCCCCCTCTCCCTCTTTATCTCTCACACTCTCCCTCTCTATCTCTCTCTATCTCTTTATTTTCCTCTATCCTCCATCTCTCTCTTTCTCTCCCTCTCCATCTCCCTCTATATTTTTTATCTCTCTAACCATTTGTCTATGTTTTTCTCCCTCTCACACACTATCTCCCTCTCTCTATTACTCTCCCTCTATATCTTTATCCTCCCTCTCTTTTTATCTCTCCCTCCCTCCCCCCATCTCTCTCCTTTATATCTCTCTATCTCTCTCTTATATATCTTTCTCTATCTCTCTATTGTAAGGAAGGTAAGGTAGCAGAACAACTTCCCACACTAATCTTGAGAGGAGAATAATGAAAAACCTTTAAAGATCTTTAACAATTACATAAACTTAAACAAGAATAAACATAAATATCATGCATACCATGACACAATGATTTACATGGGAAAACCCTTTCAGAAGAAAAACCCCAACTCCAAAATCTGCCCAATATATTATTCAGTAAATCACAAGGATTACAACATACTTGTAGAGCAAGTTTCTCACAGGAGTATCACCACTCATATTTCAAGAGACAACACAACTACTAATACAATCTCCTTTATTTTTGTACCACAGTCATAACACAACGCCCTCATAAAATAGATTTTACATTTTAGGGCAAGACTGGCCAACAAAAATATATCCACCATTAGATCTAAAACCCTAAAAATTAATGATCTAGATTTACAATGTATCAACTTCCATCGATGAAGATTTACATAAGCTTTTACTACCCACGGGGCCCACCATTCCAATTCACTACCACACAATTCACAATAAGGATGTGAATTGCATGATCATCCAATCGATAATTGTCATCTGCCTATGCATGTCACCATCTATCCTTATCAACCTATCAGGTCCCACCTTAAGCTTTTTCAATGGTCGTCATGGCTAGGTCCCACTTGGAGTGTTTCCTTCCTCCTTATCGCTAAGTTGCTAAAAATATTAACCTCATAACCTCATGTTGGAGGTTACGAAGTTCTAAAAACCATCCTGACAATAAAGAGATCACTAAGTCGGGAGGTTATGAAACTTTAGTACCTCATGACTTAGGTTAAGAAAACTTGAAACCCCGTGACTTAAGTAAAAAAACCATTGCAAGGTTGAGACAAAATTTTCCAAAAAATTTCCCACTCTTTGAACACCTTGCAAGAGCAATGGAAGGGAGTGAACATTGTCTCTTAATTGCTAGGGGCCAAAAGGCCCATCATCTCTAAACACCATCTGAAATTCTCTGTGCTCACAGGCTTAGTTAAAGAATCAGCAACATTCATCAAAGTCTCTACCTTAACCAACTTCACCCTACCATCTTCGACCATATCTCAATTAAAATGATATTGTACATCAATGTGCTTGGTCCTGGCATGAAATGTTAGGTTCTTGGCTAGACATATCACACTCTAACTATCGAAATAAATTGTCACTACACCTTGTTTTATTCCAATATCTAAACACAATCTCTTAAGCCAAATAGCTTCTTTACAAGCATGAGTAGCTACCATATATTGTACCTCAATAGTGGACAAAGCAACCACAGCATGTCACTTGTTCATCCAACTAATTGTACCACCGAATAATGTAAACACATAAGCACTGGTGGATCATTTACTATCAATGTCACCTACCCAATTTGAATCCACATAACCATGAATATCAAGGGAAATATCACCTTCAGTCATATTACTATGATAACATAAGGAATAATCTAAGGGACCACGCAAATATCTAAAGACTCTTTTAATTGCATCCCAATGAACTCTACCAAGATTAGACATATATCTAGAAAGAACTCCCACTACTTAGGCAATGGTTGGTCTAGTACAAACCATAGCATATATCAAACTTCCAACTACACTCTGGTAAGGAACTCTGCTCATGTATTCCATCTCCAATGGGGATGTTGGACAATCTGAAATAGATAACTTTGTTCCAACTAAAATAGGAACACACAATGGTCTACAATCCTGCATGTTAAATCTTTGTAAAATTGAATTGACATACTTAGTTTGGCCAAGCCATAGCTTTCTATTCACTCTATCTCTTTTAATTTCCATCCCAAGAATGTGTTTTGTTGTACCAATATCTTTCATCTCAAATTTAGCAACAAGTTGAGATTTTAGTTCTGAAATCATACCTTTCCCTTTGCCAATAAGTAACATATCATCAACATATAATGCAATAAACAGGAAATGATCACCCTCGGTTTTATAATAAACAAAATGATCTGATTCAGAACACTCAAATCCCAAACTCAACACATATGTATCAAATTTTTGGTACCACATCCTAGGAAATTTTTTTAAGCCATACAAAGATTTCTTTAATTTATAAACCAATTTATTTTTACCTTTCACCACATAGTGCTTTGGTTGTGTCATATAGATATTCTCCTCCAAATCACCATGAAGGAAAGCAGTTTTCACATCCATTTTCTCAACCTCTAAATCATAAGCAACAGCAATAGAAAGAAAAAATCTAATGGATGTCATTTTTGCAATAGGAGAAAAAATCTCATCATAATCAACACCCTCAACTTGAGAGTAACCTTTCACAACCAACCTTGCTTTGTACTTCTCAATACCTCCATCTGAACCAATATTTTTCTTGAACAACCATTTGCAACCAATAGGTTTATGTCCTTTAGGCAATGGTACAAGATCCCATGTATCATTCTTTTTCAAAGATGTCATTTCTTCATCCATAGCATTCTTCCAAGATTTGGCAAAATTCATACCTAATGCCTCTTCTACAGATCTGGGTTCATCCATGTTAGTATTCAAAGAAAAAATACATCTCCAATCATCAGGTGAATACCTTTTGGGCAGTTATATATTCCTTTTAGACCTACTAACAAGCTAAGTTGGAGGTTCTTCCTCCTCTTCTGAAGATTCAAAGTTGGATGAGCTCTCCTCAAATTCTTGTCTATCCATAGGCCTTGATTCAACTTTCTCAAGCGTAGAAGGAAATTGAATCATATCTTCCCATTTACTTTGTTTTGGTTGCACTGTAAAAGAAGAAGTCTTAGTTTCTCTAAAAATAACACTTCTAATATGTATTACCTTCTATGCAATAGGATCCCAAAGCTTGTATCCTTTCACACCATAACTATATCCGATGATACATTTCACAACCTTGTTCTCCAACTTTGTTTGCTTCTCCTTTGGCACATGTACATATGCCTCACAACCAAAAACTCTAAGATGTCTTAATGAAGGCTTGTGACCCAACCATGCCTCTATAGGCATCTTATCAACAAGAGCTGATGTAGAAGACCTGTTAATTAGGTAACAGGAAGTGGCAACAGCTTCAACCCAAAACCTTTTTTCTAGGCCAGCACCACTCAACATACTCCTAGCCTTCTCATTAGTTTCTTATTCATTCTTTTTGCAACTCCATTCCATTGTGGATAATATGGAGTTGTCTTATGTCTATGAATACCATGTCAATCTTTACAAAATCTATCAAAATCAATAGAGAAAAATTCACCACCATTATCAATCCTCAAACACTTTATTTTCTTTCAAGTCTGTAACTCAACCATTGCTTTAAATTCTTTAAATCGACTAAAAACTTCAAATCTACTCTTTAGAAAATATACCCATGTCCTACTATAATCATCAATAAATGAAACATAATATATGGATTTACCAATTGGAGGAACATCTACAAGACCAAACACATTAGAATGAATAAGATCCAATACACCACAAGATTTATGAGAACTCAAGTAAAACTAAATGCAATTTTGTTTTCCATAAATACAATTCTCACAAAAAATCAATTCAAGATTACAATCAGACAAACCTTCAACAAGGTTTTTATTTTTCAAGGTCCTTACCCTTTTCTCCAATGCGGCCAAGTCTCTGGTTCCATAACATAGTTTTCTCTATAGGTAACTTTATTTCAGAATAAAGAGCACCCTTGGGCACCCAAAATCCATGACCATCTATTGAAGGTGAAACCCTCACTTCTTCCACAAACTTGCTTTTCACAGAAGTACTATTGCACTCAACAGTGCATGCATCAAGCTTATACCATGTCCATATCTGACACCTCTAGCAATCACTGCAGCACCTCTAACCATCTTGAATCTTGCATCATAAAATACTATTTGCACACTTGCATTATTAGTTTTCTCACATATAACAAATTTTGACCTAAACCAAGGATATGCAACACACTGTTATTTTTCTCTCCCTCTCCTCTACTCTCTCTCTCTATCTCTATATCCTCCCTCTCCCTCTTTCTCCCTTCATCTCTCTATATCTCTATCTCTCTCCCCTTCCACCTCTACCTCTCCTTATATCTCTATATATCTCTTTCTCATCATTTTTTTATATTTCTCTCTCGCTCACTCTTTATATCTCTATCTTTCTCATTGTCCCTCTTTATCTCTCTTACTCTCCCTCTACGTCTCTCCCTCTACTTTCTCTATCCTCCATCTCTCTCTTACCCTCCCTCTCCCTCTCCCTCTCCCTCTATCTATTTTTATCTCTCTCACCATCTATTTATGTTTCTCTTGGAAAAATTTTCTCATACTACTTCAGCCTAACTCCTAGTTTGTATTATCTTGGTTGTTTTAAGAGCTAAGGGTACCATAGAGATGTTCCTTTTCATGATGATTCTCATTTGAATGTCTCTTATCTATATCAAGAGGTGATTTATTCCCATGAAAATATTAGAAGAGATACACAATCTCTTCTTCAATTGAAAATTCCTACTATACTCTTGTCCATGCCCAAAAGGCTCAACCTTAGAGATCATCCTTCACTGCAAATTAAATCATGAATCTAAGTATTCAATTTCATTTTAGTGCTACAATGGAAACATGGGGAAAAGAATCTAATTAGGTTTCTTGTGAACCCAATTGTAACAAATATATTTGTACAACATCTTTCAATGATCATAGGGAAATCTATAAGCTAGGAAATTTAGATCTAATTAATCAAGTATGACAATATAGCCTAGCATGTAAAGGGGGAAACATAATTATTCTCCCAATATATGATCGATATGATAAATATTTGAAATAAGTGATAGAAATGTAGGAACAAAAAATAATAAGATCAAGATATGTGAAATAAAATTATAAAATGTGAGCATGTATTATGAGCCAAAAAACATGTTCATATTTTGTGGCTAATAAAAGGTGCCCATAATTTGTGGCTTATTAGTGTTTTGTGGTTACAAAATGAACTCACATTTTATAAGGCGCAAAAAATGCTCATATTTTGGTTTGGTATTTATTAAGCCACAACACGATCATGTTATGTGATTTTCAAAATAATGTGAGCATGTTATATAAAAAATTAGCCATTTTGCCACTTTTTAATACACCATTTCCATATACTCACCTAAAAGTTTTCTATTATTAGTGTGTTACCCCACTTAACATAGGATTTACTTTCATGCATTCTTCTTTGTCCCTTTTTCCTTCTTGAAAAAATATTAAAGAGTTTAATACACACACATAAGGAGTCAATATATCACTTGAAGTTTGGATTGTGATTCAAGTCCCAAACTCATAGGCTCATTATTTTTTCTCTACATGGCACTTGTCTCTAGTGTACCCAACATTTGTGACTAGTAGTTGTATTATTTTAGCAACCATAGTAAGATATATGCATTAAAAGTCAATGTGATTCTAAAAACAACCCCCCCTAAGATCAATATGCTAGAAAATAAATTCAAATGATGCTAGGCTAGAACATTTTCCATATCACTCAACATATCTTCTTTGGTGACTTTCATTACCAACCAACAACTAGTTTTTAGAAATCACGTTATATCCATGTAAAATCAAGCTAGAATAATCTTGGACATCTTATTGGTGCTTTGGAAGTAAATTTTAATGTTCTATAAGTAAATTTTTATTTTTCATGGAAGATCTTTAGTTTATGACTCTAAATATATTAGGTTCTAGAATATGTGCTTGTGATGAGAATGAGCATCTATTATGAGAGTTTGAGATTTGAAACATTATTACAAACCTACAAAACAAACAAAAAAATATGAAAAAAATAAATAAAATTGTTGATGCAAGATTGATGATCCATAACCTCTCATTCCTTTATCTTTATTTTTATCTATTGACTAGTTCTTACTGCTTAAGCCACCTTCAAATCTTAGTATAAAATCATAAGCTATATGATTAGATTTAAGAAGAATAAATTATGGCTTTCATATAAAGAATATGCTCTATCTAGTATCTTTCTTTCTTATGTTCAATCTCTTTCAAAGTGGTACCTTGAAGGATATCAAACTATCGTACAAGGGCTCAAGAAATTTTCCAAAAAGAAATCATAGATTCAACATGAAGAATGAAAGACCTAATGACATTAAAAAAAATCCATGGACTTCATAATCCTTAAATCTTTATGAATAACCTACCATTAGTTATTAACATTATGTAAGTAAAGATAGAACATGAAGTCACTTTTGTACGGAGACTCTTTTTATTTTAGTAAGATGCATATACTATATCTCATTTTGTTGTACCATGGTAGTCATTATTAATGTTAAAATGTTTGTATAAAAAAGTATTTTCCTTGAAGCCAAAACAATCATAACATGGCCAAGATATGATTCACTCGAATGATGGATAAGTGTGGCCCTCTATCCACTAACCATTGTATTATTTCCATATTTGGGGGGGGGGGGGAATGAAATCTCCTTTTTTGGATTCTCATCATTGTCTTGTGCCATATATTCTCTTGTATGCCTAAGGATATTGGAACAAACTTAGAAGACAGGTTAATATGGGCAAAAGCAATGGAAATATTACTAAAGTGAATGCCTGCTCCATGGAGACAGCAGCATTATTGCCAATCTTTGTTGTTAGTTGGGGCACACTGAAAAAGGCAACACCCACTGAGTGGATTGGCCTGATTCCACACCATTACCCACTTGGAATTAGTTTTTGCATTGAATGACAAGGGTATTCATCATTAGCAGTGCATTCAGGTAGTTAATTGTTGGACCGACTGATATGTATCAAGATTCAAGATAATGTTGCATATCTAAACCAACTGCACTAAAGAATATTGTGGGAGCTGTCCTCTGCCCACCTCATTTTTATATTTGTGGAACAGTGCAGTTATACCTTGGGTTAAGACTCTACTCTCAATGAAATCTGCACCTTTCTGCATTATATATGTCATGAAATGTCTGTGAAGATTCAGAAGTAGCTTTGAATTGAAGTGAAGGAAGCAAATTAGGTATCGAAGGAGAGAAGCCATGAGAAATATTAGAGCAACCCCGAGTGTAAGCCATCCTTCCATATGGTACTCGCCAGTCCCATATCTCTTGGGGGCAATGGGATCCATGGTTGTTCTTATATTCTTTGCTCTGATAATTCTAGTGTGCTCCCACTGGAGGAATCCCAGTACTTCTTCCCAAGATGATAGTAATAACAGAAGTGATTCAAATCTTGGTGAGATAAATGAGGGCGTGCAGAAAGTGTTATATTGTTCAGAGGATAACAAGGGTGACAAGGTAATTGTGATTATGGCTGGTGAAGTCATGCCAACTTTTATTGCCATGCCCATCACTCTACAGGCACCTGCAACATAAAGCAGACAATAGAGAGAGAGTGCATGTAGCTTTTCTAGCTTTGCTCAAATTTTTAGGAAACAGTAGAGAGAGAGTGCATGGAGCTTTTCTGGCATTGCTCATTTTTTTAGGAGATCATGCTTTGAGTAAACTAAGATTTTTTTGGGGACCTGTGTAAATTAAATGATATGAAAGTGAGATTTTTATTCTAGTAAAGCATATTGTACCATGGTATTATGTTTCATGGCACTGTGGTTGAATTTTCAGAGCTTGCTTTATATCTAAACATTGTACTTGATTCTCATTCTTTGCTACCTGCCATAAAAGCAGTAAATCAGCTTGCTTTGTACTGTTTTCCTGGGTCATGACGTATATGTAAGGAAATAAAGACAAAAGTAGTACAGCAACGTGGTATGGATATAGGAGAGCACTAACAGAAGGATTCGAGACAAAACTAATTGATGTTATATCTTACTGACCAGATGATTTAGATGCTTGAGTGTAAATGTGAAAAAGGAAAAACAAGGTAAATAAATATAATAAGTACAAATCTGTATAAAAAGTGAATTTTGGAATGTTGATGGGGTGGAATATTTGATATTAGGCAATCAGAAATTATAATCATGTTATTTATAATGTAAATAAAGAGAAATATTTTGTTTTGTAATTGAACAATGATTGTCATTTATTAAAGATAATGAGATCTATATGTTTCAAAATCTGGAAATGTTTTAGACAATTATGTATGTGGATCAGAGTCAAAATATTCCTCTTTTTTTTGTGTTGGATTGACTTGGTGATTCTAGATCTAGTTTGTAGCTGCAAAGCCACTTTATATTTGTGAACTAAACCTCTTATTATCTTCAAATCTTGCCTTATGAACACTCAAAACAAGTATACTACTAGACAATGATATTATTTCACACTATAAGTTCAAGCTAGTTGCATTTAAAAATAACTTGATAGATATCAAGCTCTCAACATAAACATTAAATCTAGAATGAATTGCTAGGTGATTCGCACACTAGAATCACTATGATCATATATACTAGATTCATCGCTTGGCTTGAGTGTAGATGCAACCAATTAGTCTTGTGATAATCAATGATATTCACTAATTGGATTATTCTCAAAATAATTGTAAATGAATGTGCTTTTGAACACAAACATAATACCAAAAATATTTTTGCAAAGTCGCCCTCAAAACGAAGTGTAAGATGTGGCCAATGAACAAAATATTTGGTTTGATTTTATAGTTATAAGTACTGAGAATGCAACTACAAGGATAACATCACACTTGCTAACATGACCTAGGCTAGAGACTCGGGTTGGATTTGTATCCAATAGGAATGGATTAATGATCAAATAGGTCTAGGTGTGTAAGCCTAACTATGCACAAAATAGCATCATTTGTAGTTGTACAAATTTATTAATACATTACCCCAAATTAGAGACAAAACTAAATGGGATACACATCAAGATATGTTTTTCACCATTAAATTTTATCCCCACCTTGAGGGACATGTGAATCTCTAAGTATGAATCACGCACCCTGAAGTATGCTCATTCTAAAACATGTATAAAGTAAACACAATAAAGAAGTGAAAATAGCATCATTTGTAGTTGTACAAATTTATTAATACATTACCCCAAATTAGAGACAAAACTAAATGGGATACACATCAAGATATGTTTTTCACCATTACATTTTATCCCCACCTTGAGGGACATGTGAATCTCTAAGTATGAATCACGCACCCTGAAGTATGCTCATTCTAAAACATGTATAAAGTAAACACAATAAAGAAGTGAAAATGTGGTTCATAAAGGATAAAGATTCTCCTTCCATGTTATTTCCTTTATAATTGTACTAGAGTCATTGGAAATTGAATCCTAGTTGAACGAACAACCATCAAATTGGTACAATGAGCACACAAATGAAAGAAAATAAGAAAAAAATGGAAACCAAATGAAATTAAAGAAGTAAATGAAAGAATAAAAGGGCCACCAATATTTGAAACTTGATTATGCTATGCAACCCAATCCTAAAGATATGCATGTAGAGATTCTCTATAACTAAAATCAATCTCAATAACTCTACCCAAAATCCTAATGTCACTCAAAAGGACAACCTTTCCAACCTACCTAACCAACAAAAAGGGTTAGAACTCCACTATATATATCAAGTTCCATTTGTGTTACCATGTAGGATAAAATTTGGTTGCAAAAATACATGTTTGGTCAAAATGTAGCTTAACTAGTAAGGTGACATGTAATAAAGGACAATCTATACATTCCTTAACAAATTTGAACATTTTTTTGTTGCAAGTATGAGCAAGTTTGGTGGTGTTGTCATTAATGTTGTCATTGATGTCAACATAGTTCAAATTGTTGCAGATTGTGCATGTATAGTTGAGATATTGTTGAGATGTGGTTGAGATGTTGTTGAGAACATGGAGCTATCCTTATGATGTTGCAGATGTGCTGAAATGATGAGTTACCAAGTTCTTTTGAGAAAATTAATAAAAAGTGAAGTCAGAGTTATGTTTCTATTCAAAATGTGCTCCAATTTGTGCTTCGTGTTTCTTCTGTGTTGATCATATGCTTGTGTGGATCTGAAGGGTTGTTGTTGGAGATCTGTTGGTGTCATCTCCTTATTTGTAGCCTCTGGTTTGATGGAGTGTGAAAGTTGTGTGAACTAGTGTGTGAACTGGTTTGGCAGAGTTGCTTGTCTATGGACTAGGAGAAATGTTTCTGCTCCGCAGTCCTCTACTGATTTTTTTTAGGTCTTGCGGATATGGAATATGTCTTTTAATGGTGTTCTCTGGGTCCTGGCAGAGATGTTTGTGGTTTGGTGCTCCGGAAGTTGAGTTTCAGAGTTGTATGTGTTTGCACAGTCCAGATGGACTAATGGAAGGTGTTATGTGTTCGAAGGTTGTTACACTTGTTGTGGATGTATTTGAAGGTATCTAAGATGTGTTCTCATGCATGATAATGTTTGTTACGTTGTCTGCATGTTATCTTCTTGCTAGGAAGTGTGTACTCCAATGCTCATTTGTGTTTTCATTAGGTTTGGTCGACCTAGTGTTTACACTTCATATAAAGAATTAAAAATTTAATTAAGGAAGCATGTGGTTGATCCAAGATGTTGCTTTTGGTCTTGGTTAAGTGTTTAATTGGTCCACTCTCATTCCTTTCCACCACGGGAATTCTTGAGTTGCCGACCTAATTTGAATTTATGAAATGAAGCATATGTGGCCGACCTTGGAGAAAGTTTCTAAGGTTGAAGATGATATAAATGCAAGTTGAGATGTGAAGGATTAGTATACATAAGTAATGAAGTAAGCCACAAGTGAAGAGCAGAGTTGTGTGAAAGTGAGTTGAGGTAGCAATACTTTATTGTGTTAGATTCCTAAAAGCAGTGAGCTGAAGGTTTCTACAATCTTCTAATCAAGGTTGTGGATGTGTGTAAATTGATGTGATGGATCTTTTTGTTATCTTTTGTATCTATACGCAGTGAGCCTCCCTATTGGATAGTGAGTCCTTTTTGTAGACAGTGAGCCTCTTGTATTTGGTTTTTCTATTACTTTATATTATGAGTTAAACCTCACCGTGTTTTTTCCCTTATTGGGTTTTCCACAAAAAATCTGGTGTTCATTGTGTTTATTTTGCTTTCTGTTATCTACATTTCATGTTCATACTTAATAACAGAATAGTTTGGTTGCAAAGTTGATAAGTGTTTGAAGTTTTGTATTTGGATTTGGTGACAATAGATTCACCCTCCCCTCTTAGTTGTCCTACGCCTTTTAACAATTGGTATCAGAGCCTTGGTTCCTTGGTGTAGAGCATAACCACTTAAGGTAGATCCAATGGCGCATAAGTTGGTGATCCCTATGTTTGATGGGTCTGATTATAGTGACTGGAAAGCGCAGATGAGAGGTTATATTATCTCTCTTGGTTACAAGACCTGGAAGGCTATTGAGATGAAGTATATTGCACCGGTGAGTGGTCCTACTACTACTGATGAGGTTTCAGCTTATGAGGAGAATGAAAAAGTGAGGTATGCTATTTACAGTGCTTTATTCAAGACTAAGCAAACAAAAGTTATTTCCTTGGGAACTGCTTATGAAGTTTGGAAGAAGTTGGAAGATCTTTATGAAGGAAATGATAGAGTGAACTTGACAAAGAAGCTGACGGCAAAGCGTAGATATGAGAATTTGAAAATGGAAGAAGGAGAAGATATTGCAAGCTATTTCTAGAGGGTTGATCTAGCAGCAAATGAAGTTAGGAATCAAGGGGGAACTCTGGCTGATGAAGATATAATTGAGAAGATTCTAATGACCCTACCAGAATGTTACAGTGGTAAGGTTTCAATTATTGAGGAAATGTATGATCCTAAGAAATATACTAAAGAATAGCTATTTGGCACCTTAATTACATTCGAGATGAGAAAGTTTGGAAAGAAAGAGGAAAAGACAGAAATAGCATTTAAAGTAGCAAAGATTAAAGATGATCTAGATAGTGATGGTTCAGATGAGTTGGAAGCGAACTTTACAAGGAAGTTGAAGAAAGGTACTGGTAAGTATAAAGGTGTGTTGCCCTTAAAATGTTTCAGTTGTGGTAATATTGTTCATTATGCTTCAAGATGTCCAAATAGATTTGTAAATAAGAAGAACAGAGATCATAAAGATAGAAAAGATAAGAAATACAAAAAGTTGTATTATGTTAGAGAAGAAGTTGGAATCTTTGATGATGAATTTGATTATGAGGGTGATGATAGTGAATGCTTGTTCTTAGCTTTGGAGAATAAATCTATGCTTGCTAAATCTGGAAAATGTGCAAGAAAAAGTAATTTGGAGAACAAGAAGGATAAGATGGAAGGTACTTTGGTCACCACCTTTCATGCTAGACAGGATGAAGACTACTGGGTTATTGACAATGGATGTTCTAATCACATGAACGGAGATAAAATTAAGTTCACTAAACTTGAAAATTATGATGGTGGTTTGGTCATGCTTGGTGATGATTCTAGAACAAATATTGTTGGGAAAGGTACAATCAGTTTTGATGGAATACACAAAATTGATGATGTATATTATGTAAAGGGCTTAAGGCATAACCTTTTGAGTGTTGGACAGATGTGTAGCAAAGGTTTCAAACTTGTGTTTCAGGATAATACCTATGAAATCAGAAAAGGATCTGGAGCTATGGTTGTTGCAAGAAGGAGAACTCATGGAAACATCTATCAGCTTAAGGGTGTTGATGGTCAGTGCCTTGTATCTCAAGTTAATGAAAGTTGGTTATGGCACCGGAGAATGGGACATGTAAACTTTAATAATTTGGTTAGGATTAGTTCAAGAGATGTTGTCTTAGGTCTACCTAAAATCATAAAGCCTGCTAATACTGTTTGCAAAAGTTGTCAGTTAGGGAAATAGACAAGATGCAGTTTCAAAGGAAAAGATAAAACTACTACTAGAATGTTGGAATTAATTCATACAAACCTTTGTGGTCCTACTAGATCAGGAAGCCTAAATGGCGATAGGTATTTCATGCTCCTTATTGATGATTATTCTCAAATGACATGGGTTACTTTTCTTAGAGAAAAGACTCAGGCTCTGGATAAGTTTAAAGTGTTCAAAGCAAGAGTAGAAAATGAAGTGAACCTAAGAATCAAATGTTTGAGATCTGATAGAGGTGGAGAATTCACTTCTAGTGAGTTTAATACATTTTGTGAAGAGCATGGCATAAAGAGACACTTTTTCTGCTCCTAGAACCCCTTAGTAGAATGGAGTGGTTGAGAGAAAGAACCGGATTGTACAGGAAGCTACAAGAACCATGATGAAAGAAGAAAATGTACCATATGTGTACTAGATAGAGTCAATATACACTGTTGTTTATGTTCTTAACAGGGTTCAGATCAGAGGCAATAGCACAAAGACTCCTTATGAGTTATGGACTGGTAAGGATCATACTGTGAAATAATTTAAGGTGTTTGGAAGCAGATGTTACATTAAAAGAGATGATGAGAATCTTGGGAAGTTTGATGCTAGATGTGATGAAGGTATTTTCCTTGGATATTCAACTACTAGCAAAGCATATAGATGCTTTAATAAAAGATTGAGGAATATTGTTGAGGGTGCTAATGTGAACGATGATGAGGATATGCATAGACCTATTGAGAAAAGTGAAGTTGAACCATATGATCCTATTTGTGCATCAGTACCTGAAGAAAATAAGGAAGAGGAAGAAGAATAGACTGAAGAAGAAGAATAAAATGAACTAAAACTTGTTCCTAAGACTCCTACGTATGTCCAGAAGAATCATCCGGAGGAACAGATAACTGGAGATAAGAGTGAGGGTGTGAAGATAAGAAGTAAAGTAGCAACTAAGGTGAATCTGTGTTTACTTTCTAAAATAGAACCTAAGTCTATGTGTGAAGCATTTGAAGATGAGAGTTGGGTTAGAGCTATGAAAGAAGAGTTGTAGCAAATAGAGAAGAATCAGACATGGGAATTGGTTCCTAGACTTGTGAATAAGAATGTAATTGGTTCAAAGTGGGTGTTCAGGAATAAGTTGAATGAAAATGGTGAAGTTATAAGAACAACAAAGCAAGACTTGTATGCAAGGGATACTCACAAGTTGAAGGCATATACTTTGAAGAGACATTTTCCCCTATGGCCAGAATGGAAATTATTATGATGTTTTTGGCATTTTCTACCCACAAAGATTTCAAAGTATATCAGATGGATGTCAAGTCAGCATTCCTAAATGGTGAATTGGAGGAAGAAGTGTACATGGAACAACCTAAAGGATTTCGCTTTATCGACACAAATCGATATGGTTTGTAAATTGAAGAAGGGCATTGTATGGATCAAACAAGCTCCCAAAGCATGGTACGCTAAGATTGATAGATAATTGACGACAAGGATTCAAAGAAAGGCTTTGCCGACAAGTAATCTTTACTTCAAAGTGCAAGGTAACAAAATGTTGATAGTGGTAGTATATGTTGATGATATCATCTTTGGAGGAAATGAAGGTATGTGTAAGAGATTTGCAGAGGAAATGCAAAAAGAATTTGAAATTTCCATGATTGGTGAGTTGAATTTCTTTCTTGTTCTTCAAGTAAAACAAACTGATAAGGGGATATTCATTTCACAATCAAAATATGTGAAAGATTTATTTAAGAAGTTTGGAATAGATGATTCCAAACCGGTTAGTACTCCTATGGTGACTGGATGTAAGCTAAGTAAAGATGATGAATATGCTAAAGCTGATCAGAGAAAATACAGATCTATGATTGGTGAACTGTTGTATCTTACTGCTACCAAATTGGATATCATGCATGCAGTATGTTTAGTTTCCATATTTCATGTAAATCCTAAAGAAGCACATGTTACAGCTGTAAAGAGGATATTAAGATATCTTAAAGGCACACGGTATTATGGCTTATGGTATCCTAAGGATATTGATTTCACGTTAAGTGCTTATACCGATGCAGATTGGGTTGGTTGTGTGGATGACCGAAAGAGTGCCAGTGGAGGTACTTTCTTTCTTGGTGGAAGATTGGTTTCATGGTTAAGTAAGAAATAGGACTCGGTTTCTTTATCCACTACAGAAGTAGAGTATATTGCTATAGCATCTTGTTGCACACAGGTTTTGTGAATGAAGCAAACATTGAAGGATATTGGAGTGATATGTGATGAGCCTATTTCTATGTTTTGTGACAATACAAGCGCTATATACATTTCAAAGAATCTAGTAATGCATTCAAGAACAAAACATATATCTATCAAATATCATTTTCTGAGAGAGAAGGTATTGGAGAATAAAGTCAGGTTGGAGTATGTGTCTACAAAGGAACAAATTGCAGATATATTTACTAAGGCTCTT